>JAZHYW010018715.1:0-11103 GCA_037355805.1 Ixodes ricinus
CATAGCGGTGACTCGGTGAAGGGCAGCGAGGCTGTGAACTTGGAGGATGGCCGAGAACCGGAGACAGTGGCGCCGTTAGCGGTGACTCGGTGAAGGGCCGTGAAGTCGAGATGGGCTCGGCGAATTCACTCGTGAGCTCGCTCACTCGCTCAAACCACGTGAAGGCGAACGACTTCATGAACGGGATCAGTTCACGGACGTGAGGGAACGACTCCCCATCACGAACTCGATGAGCTCGTGATGGGACGGTGAGCGACTTTGTGAATTCAAAGTTGGCGGTGATGTGATGGGGAATGCTTCATGAACTCTGTCGCATTCGTGATGTGACGGTGAAGTACTTCGTGAACTTGACGGATTCGTGAAGTGACGGTGAATGACTTTTTGAGTTCAGAGACTGCGGTAACGTGATGGGGATGAGTTTGTTATCCGGTTGTACTCCGTGATGTGAATGGTCGTGATTTTTGGACGTCGGTGTACTCGGTGATGTGAACGGCCGTGACTTTTGGACTTCGCTGTACTTTGTGATGTGAACGGCCGTGACTTTTGGACGTCGGTGTACTCTGTGATGTGAAACGCTGTGACTTTTGGACGTCGATGTACTTTGTGATGTGAAAGGCTGTGACTTTTAGATGTTGATGTAATTAGTGATGTGATGGTGAGTGAGTGGGTTCCAAAATGCCGACCTATGCACATAGCTGGTACTCTCGCTGCGTGCACGGGAGTGGATTCAGAAGTGGGGTCCCGTCCGCTGGGCATTCTTGACTGGGATCGTCGGAAGCGTCTGAAGAGCCTTGGTCGAAAACTGAGACTTGACGCGCCATTATCTGCACTGCTTCTTCTTTCTGGGGGGCGTCATTCATATCCTCACAGTCACCTTGATCCGAACAGGAATACGATTCAACGTGTGAAGCGTTATGGCCTTGAAAAGGTCCGCGAGCCGTGACTGAACACGACGGCGTTTTGGGCGATCACCGACTTCTTCATAGGGGCGACTTGAGCGAATCGCAGCACTTCCACTGTATGCAGACTCGAAAAAAATCACGGCGACAAGCAGCCTGCCTCGTAGACCCCGTAGACGTCACGGCCGGTGCTAGTGAGTCGTGACCGACTTTCGGAAAAAGCTGGACCGGGTGTGCCCGGAACTAACGCTTGTCGGATTGTTCGTCGCCACTATCTTTTACCACTTTTCTCTCGCCCTCTGCTGCCGAGTTTCCCGACGCATCGCATGGGGCTCTATGGAGATGCCACTAGCATTTTTTTTGTCTGCCTTTCCCCCTCTCTCTCGCGCCGCGTTGGCGTCGGTTCTGGTTCTTTTTTTTTTTTTTCCGACACGTAGGTGCGGGCTGGACTTGAACGCTTTTTGGACCGTCATCTGGGGCATTCAACGGTTGGCATAATGAGTGCCAACCTACACAAACTGTTGACTGTATCTACCGGATTTCATCATTGCCGGGCATTTATTTTTCGGAGTAGTGTACAAAATGCGCAAATGCGCAGTGAAATTGTGCTCCGATATCATGTGTCCCGGCGTCCGATTTTTTTGTTTGGGTACGTCATCAGTGCCAAAGAAAGCAAAGTCTGTTTTGACAGTCACGTAACAAGACTGCGTACCGAGCTACCGAAAGCGCTAATGTACTGGATGTTGGTGTTGCGGGTGAGCTGTGATGTTGATGCGGATTTTGTGGTTGTGCGCAAGTGAGCATGGGTAACAAAACACGAAGAGAAATTGCCGAACCTTAAAACAATGCCAGGTGGCCGCGGAGCAGTATGGATGCTCCTGGAAATGATGCATGCCTGAAATCACCTGGAGAAGGAATAGTGTGGTGGCGCATCCAGGACCCAAGGAAGACGACAACGCGCGTGCGAAAAACAAGAATGGCACAATCCGATCCGATCTAGACGCCATGGGCTCCCACTTCGCACATTAGAACCGTAACAATACTTTAAACAAACCAAAATTATAACAAGCACATGTAAAAGGAATGATATTCCCAACATGCCTTCATATTTTTTCCTTCAGTGTACATTGTGTTTTGTATTTGCCCTCCGTAGCGTAATCCCATGTGCATTAATAGTATCTTGAAATAAATAAATTAATGAATAAATAAATAAATTCCTGAAGCTCTCAAAAATTAAGTTTTGCATGCGGCTCTTGAGCAGTGTCACCTTGACCACAGCTGTAATTAAGCTTTTAACAGTGAACGCGTATGAAACGTGATTTACGGCTGGAGATGGAGCTGGAAAAGCTAAAAAAACACAAAACAAAGTTGTGACATGACATCGCCAGGGCGTCAATGACAGGAAAAAAATGGAGCGATGGTTAAATATGTCCTCAGCGTTGAACAAAGCGTGAGTGGTCGGCGTTGCTGATGCGTCCTGTATGACGTTTACGACTTAGCTAGGTGTGAACGCTGACGTCGCTGAAACGTACTGACGGGACAATAATGTAACGTCACTATGGACTTTAATTTAACGTCGAAGAAACGTGAGTGTTCGACGCTCTAAAACGTCTTGTCTTGACGTCGTGACTGGCAGTAAGTTGAAACATGGCGTCAAGCCAGCACGTCACGGACAGGACGATAATGAAACGTCATTTATGGACTTCACTTCAACGTCAGAAAGCGTGAGCGTTGGGCGTTGCCTGAAGCGTCGTGCATGGGCGTCGTAGGGAGCGTTGACGGCGTTTGAGTTGAAATACAGCGTCGCCGACAAGCGTCCCTGATTAGACTCTAATGGAGCGATATATGAAGACGTCACCTCAACGTCAAAAGCGTTGATGCGAAGTCACGCAGGGCGTCCACGGGCGTCAGGGACCTTTCTCGGACGTTTCACGGCGTTTTGTGCTGGCTTGGGGCTTGGCGCCTAAAAACACGGAAAAAATTAAGGTGTAATTCCTTTAAGACTTGGGAAGTAGTAGCACTGCTAGCATAACTACATTACTTGAAATAGTAACGTGGTACGTTACCCGTTACTGTGTCGAAAAGTAGCGCAGTAGGTTACTACGTTACTGAAAAAAATGTCGCGTTCCTGGTAACTGCCGTTACTTGTAACGATGTTACCGCCAAGACTGCAGAAGCGGACAAAGCGTTACTGCTTGTCACGCCTTGTGGTCATGAGGGTAGAAAAAATATCATACCTTGACTTCAAGACGCGGTGTGTATTTATTTAATTAATAAATACACTTCCGCAAACTCACAGTCTGCTGATCACGTCGACAATGCGGAAACCGACTCGAAGTAATCGTAGGCCTCGAGAGACTTGTACGCCTGCACCGTGTCGGCCGTGACCTGGCTTAGCGAAAAAACTAAATAAACTACGACGTGAGCCGTCGACTTCAGTGGCAGCAACTTCACGTCGAAGTCCAGCAGGCCTTGTTTACGGAGCTACGGACCCTCGTAGGCAACGCCGTCCACGCACCAATTTGTTTCGATACCGCTGCCGTTCAGGCACGGGTAGCGAGCTCAAATGGTCGGGCATAGCATACGACATACCTTGTCAGGAAATACGACGCACAAATAAAGCTAGAAGCGTCCCTACAACGTCAACAACGAGCGCACGCCACACAACGCAATGGCGAAAACACGGAAAGCCGAACCGCTTTTTGCCCATAGCTGCCCTGCATGCCGGCCTTCCGGCCGTGTTGGTAAACAGAGCCGCTCCGCGTGTCGGTCTATCTATTCGCGACTCTAGCAACCGGCGGAAACTTCGAGCGACTTCCGGTTTGCTAATTGAGCGCCATCTCTTATCCGTTGGTAAACTATTAAGAACTTCCGGTTTACGCCGGAAAATTTATTTAATAGAATGAGATACATATTATTGTTGCTGCTTACAGATTTCAAAAATTATCTTGGTAAGGAGAAACAAATATTTTAGTTAACTAAAGTTTAGCCCTCATACTTTGTTCTCATTGGTCGGTTGCTTTTTGTATTTTGACCGTTGAGAACAGTTCCGCGTCGGCTGCCGCGCTCGCGGCTGCGTCGGCTGCTCGACGGCGCCTTTGCCAGCGGTGCGGTGGTGGATTTCGTTTGCGGCAGCGGACAGTGGCGTTGACCTGTTGGTTATCGGTATATTTCGTCTACCAATACGCCCAGCAAACGGAACCTTGTCTATTGCTCAACTCAGTGGTGCTCTAATTCCGGTGGCAACAGCTCTGCCAAGTTCTTCGGGTTCCCGAGTGACGAAAGGTAAAGACGGGCTGCTGCTTTTGGTTATACAGTTTCGGATTGCCGAAAACTTGTTCGTGCATGTTTCATTATGGTAGAGTTATTGTAGAAGGACAGAAGGGACAGGGCATTTATGTTAAGGTGAGAGGTGTGGGGGGATCGGTGTTAGAGCACCGCAGCTTGCTAGCACGTGCGTGGAGCAGCTCGCGCTGCAGAAGGAACCTGCGAGAGACCGTGGTGATCTAATCACTATCGCTAAATACTGCAAAGTTAAATGTGTCATTGCTGTGAATACTTGAATAGTAGTTTCGTGTAGATTTTGTTACTTTGTTGTACCGTGAAGTGAACGTTTTTTTCTGTATAAAGAACGTACCTAATAAAAAGAGAACTTGCAAAGGAAGTTTGGACTTGTGCTCAGACTGGCGATGTGCGCCCATCTTAAGCCGCAAAATATCAGCGGCCGGGCGCACTTTGCATTCATTGATTGACGATCTAATGAGAAGTGGCTGTCACTGAACATGCACTGTTGCCGAGCCGATCTCAATCGAGCGACGCAAAGTCAAGTGCAATCGTTTCGGAAGCGTCGGACATTCGCAGAAAAAGGTAAACACACTTTTTTAATAAAAAAGATATTGCTATTACTTTGTTTTGTAGAAGAACGAGACGGCGGCAATGGGAGCAGTTCCCTCTTCTCTCAACAACAGCGACAAGAGGATGCAAATTCGTTCGGAGTTCGGAGGCTGCTCCGAACTCCGAACGAACTCGCATCCTCTTGTCGCCGAGGGTGAGAGAGAGGGAGAGGAGGGACAACACTTCTCACACCCTCCCCATAACCAAGCGGTTGCCATGACGACGGCGCGCGTATTGTTTTGTTTATTTCTTATTGTTTTTGGAGAAACCCAACGCCCGTTAGGGGAGATTTGGCGCTGCCGTCTGCAATTGGAGTCCCAATGGGAGGTATAGGAAGATTCCGCCGGTTGACTCTAGCGAAATCAACGCCGCGTAGCGGCAACGCCGAGAAGCTCAGAGAGGAGGTCGTTTCGACTCCGTCGTCTGCTATCGCTGCTTGGCAGCATAGAAACAAACATCGTTCCCAGTATTATTTTTATGCTTCCACCGTGTCATTCCTACGCACTGACTAGAAGAAGGTTTCTACCGTCAAAAAATCGCTTTGCTTTTATATGGAACACCGATTTTACGCTGCAGTGCAAGACATTGATGGTGGTCCGCGTGTTGAACGACGAAAACGACCTCCTTTCGTCCGCCATGTTTGCCTGACCAGCGCGCCCCCTATAGTTCGCTGGAGTCGCCATGGTGAAGGAGAGCGAAATTGCTGCTCAGCGGCGCAGAAGAGTGGAGAAGCTTAACTTATCGGATCCCAAAGTAGTTGCCTGGCAATTAGCGATGCAGCGTGGGAAGAACGAACAGTAGAAGGCTAAACGTGCTGCGGAGACACCGGAGCAAAGGAGGAACGTCTACCAACGCGGCGTCGCCAGCTGGCTGAGCTTAGTTTTTTCTTTTATAATTAAACCGTGTAGTAAATAAGAACAAAAAAAATTAAACTTTTTTTATAAGCAACGTTCTCATTAGTTTAGTGGCAGATTATTGCTTCACGCGCTCTATGTAATATATTCCCCTCATGTTGTCAACAGAGAAACTTTTGAGCGGCCTCTGACTTTGAGAAGTATTCATGCTTTCACGAATGAAGTACAGGTATCGCGTCTAGCACGAGCGCGTCCTCTTCCACATCGTTGTCTTCTAGCGTGCTTTAGTCGCGCGTCCCGACGATATATTTTATCAAAGGCATGACGTCCGTGCCAGAGGCGGAGAATTTATTGACTTCTTATCCCGTTATCGAGTATCGTAGTTTCAACTTTTTTCTACAAATATACGGAGAAAGATGGCGTTTGCTTGTTCGTGCTAATCGTGTGGCGTTTCGTACTTGACCCTCGCATGACTTATCTACATTTAAGCGCCATCATCATCATCATCATCATTGCAGTCGGTGGCCTATTGGCTCCTGAGCAGGTAAGTATCGCCACCGGCCGCCACGTTGTGAAGCATATGTGACTGCGGAGCTTCGGCCAACGGGTGGTAAGAACAACGTGGCAAACCTTCATTCGGGCGCCTGAGCTTGACCTCTTTAAGAACAGCTCGCTCGTCGCTTTCCACAGCGCAGTCTTCGCCTCGTCTTCAGCCGAGCACTAACCTTGAAAGTCTAGGCCCGTAAAAATGCTCGCATTAATAATCGTTTTTGTTTTCTAACGTATTCGTTTTGTTTTTATTCTCGCCCGCGACTACGACTACAGGGCTATGTTGCGCTTTGGACTCCCAGGAGACTAGGAAGAGGAAGTGACGTCAACAACGCTCTTTGGATGTTGATTGGTGGAGTCGCTGATGACGGTGAGTTTCTGCGATGCGAGATACGTTCATTCACACCAACGTCACTTCCTCTTCCTAGCCTCCTGGGAGTCCAAAAGCGCAACATAGCCCCCCAGTACTTCGTTTTTGAAAAAATCTCTCCTCGTTTGTGTCATCGGTGTTGGGTGTAAAATTTTAAATTTGTCCAATCCAGGTGCCACTTACTAATATCTTTCGAGTCGCTCGCTCCACGAGGTACGGGATGTGCACAAAACATATTTTTCTTCTTCCGTACTGAACATTAACGCTATCTTGATGAGTGCTCCAGGAATGGCAGATGGAACCTCTGTGTCTCTTAGGTTGGCAAAACGCTATTCGCCTCAAGATCGAACCGTGTCGCCACCGTGCGTCCGAAATTGGTAGCATGCGAAAGCGGGGATACCGCCGTGCGTCGTTTGCTGCGGGTACAAGTTCAGAAGCATGGATCTCAACAACCCAAGCACGTTTCCGGCTGAGCTGAGCCCTCCTCATTAAACGCTTGTTGTTTTTGTTGTCGTTTCTTCCTACTAAAGGTTGTGTCGTATCGTTTCACATGTGTGGAAGATCACCGAAGCGATTATCATTAAGTCGGAAGCCTCCGTAATCTTAGTGCTGTGGTTTGTATACAACCGCTGGTCCCTTATATCTTTTGTTATCTAACACAAACCATAGCTTTCATAAAAAAATTGAATGTTGATTGAAGCTGTGGTTTATTTAAAATTTAACCCATTGATCGCTACCCTTTAATAGACTAATCAAATTATAAATCCGTTAGTTGATTTTCCACCGGTCGTATTGCACGAAAGACGTTACAAGTAAGGAATTGTTTAACTATTTTTACAATGTCATAAGTGACATATGGCATTCCGACTTTAAACTTCACGGTGTGACGCCTACACAAATATGAACACGGGAAGCCTTTTTAAAGTGGAGTAATTTATAAGTTTTTATTTAAACAGCTTAATCACCCTCAATGACAATCACATTAAGTCAAAAATATTAAAGCAGGCATTTTTGTTTTTACATTTTTGCCTTAATTTCTCCAGCACAAAATTGCGATTCAGTGGCAAAAAGAAATATCGCAATTAAAGCATGAATTGAATATTCTGAAGGTCAATCGATGAACTTCCGAGTGCCGATATGCGTTAGCCGAGGGCGGAGGGTGATCGGAAAGTCTCGTCAAAATCGCTAGCCCTCATTCGTAAAAGATTGTGGCTGTGGCCGATGCTCTTTGTGTCGTGGTGCGGATCGGTCGTGTGGATTGCAAAGTCTACTATGTTTGAATAGAAGATTATTTAGCCAGAAATTTATATTATTAGCCTCTTGACATCCGCGGCCCTCACCGAGAAGATTGAAGCGTGTGAACCAACACTACCAAGAAAAGCATCTAATAACACGCATCTGCTACTGCGTTGCTCGGTTACACCCGCTTGTTCCACTCGCGGCAGATACATTAGAATAGTTAGTTTCACTTGTTTCAGTTGTCCTGCCAACGAACAGTTTCCGGATCATAACTTGAAGAGTTACTCACCTCATCGAAATGTAGTAGCATTGTTCCGACTCCGAAAAACTTACCCACACCATGGCACAGTAAAGAGAAACATCCCCAGCAGCGAAACTCAATAGCACTAACTTCTCTTTATGCTAAATATTTAAATTACTGCAAAGCTGAAAGTTACAAAAATATCTAGAACCTGCGATTTCACAGCCCAGTACCAGTATTATGCTATCAAGGTTGGAATTAATTGTCTGGTCGAATTCCCACGCTGGTGAACCGATACATTTATTTTAAAAGAAACAAATATATTAACATAAATAGTGCAGTTCAACCGGAGACAGGCATCCGTCGTGGTGATCCGTGCTTCCCAATGTCTGCCTAGAGCGAGATGACGCATCCACACGAGCGATTATTTGAATTTAGGCCTAACGCTGGTAACAGTACGATTCGATCTTCAATGAAGCACCGAACCATACCGCACCATTTTCCGCTCAAATTGTTTTCCCACCGATACTGTGCGACAGAATAAACGCAAGAATCTATACCGTATCGCTATGGTGCCTGGATCGCGTCTTCGACTGGTGTGTTTAGCGTCCTATCCCGCCCATACATCAAAGTGCTCCCCAAGTAGCAACAAATGACGTCACAGACGCCGGAGTGTCATGCTGTTGCCTGTCGCGATCCTGGCGGTTGGTCGTAGAAATGCTGGCGAGAAGCACGAGCGAACGCGAGTGTCGCTGTCGTCACTTCGTCCCAGGCGTCCCAGCTTCCTGCTGCTGCACATTCCGTAGGCTGTCACAGTGAAGAGCGACTTGCAGCCGAACAGGCGTTTGCCACATCCACCACAGCTGTTGGGACACTGCCAGGGTCGCGACCGGCGACAGCATGACACTTGTATGACGTCATGAGGCGGAAATCGAGAGACCACTTTTTTGGACGCGGTGAACACACCAGTCGAGACGCGTTCAGACACCATCAGTCTCGCCCGCGAGCGTGGAGATCCTATGGGGCAGCCATGCATCTATCCGCGCTTTGATGATGATGATAGCGCGAGAGCAGCTGCACCTCTAGGTCGGTCTCGAGGCCAATAGAGGTCTGAATATCTCTTAAAGGGATTGTCCGAGTCGAAACCGGGTGTATTAAGTTTTACGCTCGTTACGTCGAGGAGCCATCATATAGACAAACGTCATTTTTATTTCGATATATGATCTCCCCTTATTAATGAAACCTGTCATGAGCGTATCTGCGAAACTGCATCCCGAATTTCGCCAGTGTTAATGGCTGACATCCGTAACTGCTATGTGACGTCACAAAACGCAAACATTTGTCGGATGGTCGGGATAACAAGCGTTGGTCGATTAGTGTCTTGTATTTTGTTTCGAAATATATAGTCTCGTAGGCTGTACCCTACTGAAATACGTTCCTTTTAATGCAGCTTTCCAAGCGTGTGCAACAAAAATCGCACCTTTTAGCAGGATATTACTCGAAAACAGCCATAAGCTTCGAGCAAACGTATGCCGTTTCGCGCAAACACAACTACGACGGCCACCGATCGAACTAGGAGCACTTGCAAAGCAAAGGATGCAGATTTTGCCTCTGAAGCAGCACTTAGGGTATACGAAGCGGCATCTGGGTACACATATCGGCGGAATCACTGAATCGGTGATGAAGTTGCGGGTCGTTCCCTTGGAGGCGATGTCCGCAGGTCGAAGGCAAACGACGAATCGTTCAAATTCATGTCGTCACTTGATTTGGACGAGCTTGGTGAATCGATCGTAGCCACGCTATCTCATTTTCACACGCGGTTCAAACTGAAGCTGGCTGACGCGTGCTAAATACAACTTTTGGCATCGTTTCCAGATGGCCTAGCTGTTGGTTTCGGTTTCGCTGTATAATCAAACCCATTGATCCGATTTGGGCGAGGAGTATTGTATTGTTTTCTATTCTATTTTATTGCACTTATATTACACAGTGCTGCTCGGTGTGCAGGTATTCAGGGAAAGAGAGGCGCCAATACACGTTTTGTGCCCCTGACGCCGACCGGGCGGCGCTATAGGTTGACTAGGGAAATAGAAAATAAGGGGACGTAGTTTAATATCGTTGGAACAGCATCACACCTCAGCTTACGAGCCTTCTGTCCGCTTAGAACTCAGCTCGTAGCTCTCTTCGGTGAGATGATTGCTGCATAAGCGGGATCTCGATCTTGACGGGAACCCAGTCCCCCTACACATGGCGACGATCCATTTTGCTCATCACTGCACGTCTCGCGGAAAAGTGTGGAACGCCACGTCTTGGCTGGCATGTGCTGCCCGGTGGTTGTGGCCAACGTTATTAGATTAGCTCCAGTTACGGAACTGCTCATAGACGCTGCATGCACGAACAGTACCCCCTCACTCACCACGACTCGCCCGGCGTCGATTGACGCGCCGCCAGACAGCTGCTTTGGTAACTGAATCGGGATACGTACGTTTCAACCAACGTTACTAGAACTCTCAGTTGGGAAACTCCACCGTTAAAACCTGGACCGCTGGCGTCCACGGAGACCGAAGCCCAATGCGACGACAGCGCCACTCTGTATCATTTGTTTTAACTGTCGGTCATAGCCTTGAGCTTTGGAAGGCATGTTTTTGCGTAAAAACCAACAACGAAAAAAACTCTTTATGCCAGTAACATTTATTGGAGATTAGTTTCCGCAAACAGGGGGCGCGTGTTGTTTTTGCAAATCTTTGGATTTGCAAGTTTTGCGGTACAATTAGTATTGTTTTTATACAACCGTGCCTCCAGCGGTGATTTCAGGTAGCGCGTCCCAAGCTAGGCGCATATTAACCGAGTAGTAATCGCGGCGCCTCTTACCTGGGAGTCGGGGGGCGGTACCTCGAAGCCCTTTCCACAGCATCTCTTCTGGCCCCAAGATGGCCGATTAGAATGATAATGGAAGTCACGTGCAGTTCCTCTGCTGGCCGCTGCGGGAGAAATGGCACGACGTTGTGCCGATCGCCATTAGCCTCGGATTTCTCGTGAGACGGATCGGCGCCACTTTTT
>JAZHYW010018718.1:0-80326 GCA_037355805.1 Ixodes ricinus
CCGAGGAAGCGTCATAGCCAACGCAGAGAATGCCACTTTGAAGAACAGCAACCATGGCCAAGAAGCGTTCGCCTCTTTGGATTTCATCGCCACTCTTCACTACCCGCCTACCGCATCGTCAACGGCATCAGCACAAGGGGCGTTCCCGAGGGACATAAAGGGCGCGCGGCAACTCGACCTTCTTCGTGGGCACGGCGGCCTCGTCAACATGACAGCCCATAACCCATTTGTGTTCATTGTGCAGGTGAGCAAACGTTATCCTTGTTCATACCACAGTAATAACGTGTGTTTGATAATGCTGCCGTGCCCACGGTACCTCTGTTGTGTTCTTGGGGATATTTTACTGTCGCTGAAAAGCCTGCTCTTGTTGTGCGGAGACATTGAATCAAATCCAGGACCGGTTGAATTGAAAGATATAATGGACAAACTTACCGTAATTGCAAGCGACGTTCAAGAGATTAAAACTAGCCAAAAAGAAGCTTGTAAAAGGCTGGATGCCATAGAAGTTAAGCTTAAAGAAATCGATAGTGTTAAAGCTGCATCAATAAAACAAGATAGGAAAATTGAAAAACTTGAGAAGACCGTAAGTACCCTTGTAGATAAGATGGACGACTTAGAAAACCGCAGTCGGAGAAACAACTTAATAATATTCGGACTAGAAGAAACAGAAAATGAGAACAGTAACAGCTTAGAAGCACGAGTATCTAAAACCATAATTGAAGATATTCTTCACGTTTCTACGTCTGGAATTGAAAGGATTCACAGACTGGGTAGTCAAACACCCGGAAAAGCCCGACCGGTTATCCTAAAGCTTCTGGACTTCAGAGACAAACTAACAATACTAAGAAACTGTTCAAAACTGCGTGGCACTAATATTTCAATCAACGAGGATTTTTCGAAGCGAGTCCAGCTTATCAGAAAGAAGCTCTTGGATTGCACTAAAGACAACAAAAGAGCGGGTGACAAAGTAGCGCTTGTCTATGACAAGGTGCGAATCAACAACGTGTTGTACGCGTGGGACGAAACGATAGGCGATAAATCCCCGGTTCGCGATAGAGTCACGGCAAGCGACAGCGCCCTATCAGGCCCAGCATGACAGCACAAAAATAAAGAGCGCCGCCAAACCGAACTAAGAATCTTGAATTTAAATGCTAGAAGTGTTGTTAATAAACTGATTGAACTTGAAGCATGTTTCCTGAGTACCGATCCCGATGTCGTCATTATCACTGAAACGTGGCTGTCTCCGAGTGTCCTTGATAGCGAGGTCGTTCCGCCCAACTACACAATAATACGTAAAGATCGAGGTGGTCGTGGCGGCGGGGTGGCCATCGCTATCAGAAAGGGCTTTAAATATACTGAAATGCCTGATGTTCCTGGAATTGAATCTATTTGGTGCAAAGTTTCATTTCACGAGTATTCATGTTTTGTTGGTGCCGTATACAGGCCTCCAGGTGCACCGCCTAGTTTCTTTGACACTCTTCACAGTTATGTTGATGAAAATGTAAACAATAATAGTCGAGTCATCATGGCCGGCGATTTCAACGTTCCGGAAATTGACTGGGAACATCATGTGTGTGAAAAACCTGTAAACGCGGATGCTCTACTTGAAATGTGTTTTTGTTATAACCTCGACCAGATAGTAAGAGAGCCCACGCGTGTTCATGGTTCATCTCAATCATTACTCGACCTTATATTTGTAAGTCAACATTTTGAAATACTTGATTGCACGGTAGATATTCTAGATGGCATCTCTGATCACTCAATGGTCTTGGCGTCCTTCAAAACGCGACCACCAATTAACAACTCCTCTCCATGTTCCGTACTGCCGGACTATTATAAAGCGGACGATGTTGGCATACTTGATCTTCTTGATATGCAATACGATCCATTTCTAGAACTCTTTCTCGATGACCATGCTTCCGTAGATAACTTGTGGGATTTTTTAAGAAAACAGTGAATTATTGTATGGTTAAGTTCATCCCCACCAAGAATAAAAGAACAAAAAAGGATAACCCGTGGATAACTCGAGACATTATTCATACTAAACGTAAGCTCAGCCGGCTAAGGAAAAGAGCGAAGGAGCAAAAAGTACCACTTAACAGAAACCAGTTTTCGGTTCTGAATAGTAAACTGAAACAAGAAATAAAAACTTCCAAAGAATCGTATTTGAACTCCACTCTTCAGTCATTTATTAGAACTTCCCCAGAAAAATTTTGGAGATACGTGAACCCAAGGAAATCCAGCGCTACCGAATCACTCTCTCACGAACACTCAGAACTTCCTCTGGCATTTAATGATTATTTTGCGTCCGTATTTACAACAGATAATGGACGGACACCCCTTTTAATCACAGCCAGACCCCATTCATTGATAACATCACTATATCTGAACCTGGCATTCTCTCCCTCCTACTAAGTTTAGACACTAAGAAAAGCTGTGGCCCAGATAATATTTCAAACGTATTCCTTAGACGTTACGCGGAATGGTCTGCTAAGTATCTGACACTAATATTTATTAAATCACTAGAAACAGCCCAAATACCATCTGACTGGAAACTTGCGCACGTGGTACCTATTCACAAATCAGGTGATAAGAAAGATCCGTCAAATTATAGGCCCATTTCGCTTACATCGTCTTGTTCCAAGATTCTTGAGCATGTTGTACTAAAACACATCACTGTATTTATAGAAACAAATCACCTGTTAACCAGCCGTCAACATGGCTTTAGATCTGGACTTTCAACAGTAACGCAGCTAACAGAATGTGTGCATGATTTATCCTCAGCAATTAATAATCGTAGCCAAACTGACGTTATCCTTTTAGATTTCTCCAAAGCCTTCGACAGAGTCTCACACACGAAATTATTGCTAAAACTTAAAACCTTACTTGGCCCAGGACAAATTGTTAGTTGGATTGAAGCAGACTTGTACACGTTACTGAAAAATAGTAAGGAATTACATTTACAATTACTCAAGGCTAAATTGTAATTTATTACAATTACAATTACCCTCCCATAAAAGTAAGTGACCGTTACCCCAAAAGTAATCCGTTACTTTCGTGGCGTTACTTTCAACAATATTTTCCTCAATTAAGAAACAAAGGGAAGAAGGTTATTCAAGTTCTTATTGTTGCCACCTGTTCTATTTATTGACCTTGAGTATTTTGAGCAACAGCTGACTCTCGAAAGTCTCGTCAGACATTTTGCGTTATTTCTTACTCAATAGGGAGTTTTCGTAGATCGTTTTCGCCGTCCCGCAACGCCCTCCGCAACCCGCTACGATACCCGGAACTCTACAGTCAAGGCTATGGGCGCGCAGGCGCAGTAGCAACTTCTTCGTTGCGGAGGGCTTAGCGGAGGGGGAAACGCGGTCTACGAAAACTCCCTAATATGTCGACTGCTACGCTGAACACCCTTTGAACTGAGGCACTGGATGGGAGTGCCATATTGTGCCTCACGAATGTTTTATGCTCTGCATTGAGTTTTTGAGCGAAGCAATGGAAGTATTATTTACCTCGAAGATAGAGAAAAGCTTCGTCGTTGCAGCCAGTGCCTGATATTCGAGAGTTTCAGTAGGGTTGGTAACAGTAAGGTGATAATTAAGTAATAAATAAGGTTTGGCTCGATATTCTTCTTCCTTTGGTTCTGAACAGGTCGAGCCTCGGTTGAGACGTTGGTGAATAAAGAAAAGTTTCCGATATTTAAATATAAGTAATCATAAAAAAGAAACAGGACACTCATAGCAACAATTAATTAGAACGTTGGTTAAAACAAGGAAATGTAAACGCACGTTTGCCATGTGCACGTTTCTTGGTGCCGTTCAAAAACGCAGGGAGCACGGACCGACAGCAGTTTACTCCGGTGTTCTCAGTGCTATGGCCCCAACTTCACGAGGTTTTCCACCCTCTCCTCAAGCCCAGAATATCAAGTCTACGTCAGCCACCATTATGTTTTATTTGTTAAAATACTTGCTTGAGATAAGATGGGTCCTGCTGAGGTAAAAACAGGAAGAAGAAAAAGGAAGACTTTTACCATTTTCGAAGTGCTCGCAAAAAGCTGACTCACAAAAAAGGTAACTGAGATGCAGATAACTTGGCTGGAATTCACAAATAAATTGGGTCCAACCCTAGAAGTTCGACTACAAAAAAGTAAGTAGGCTTTTAAAACAGGGCCAAATAAGGTGAAAGAAGAAGAAAAAAATGCATCCTGCTTTCTAAGAGAAGATGATAAGTGTGCATCGACGAACGAGGATGCTTGTGGCAATAACACCTTCACATATTATCACATCTTTTTAGTGGGTTTTAGGGTAGACGGAGCGTTGTCTCGTGTTGTGACATTATGAAAATGGTCCTAGTCACTATAACCGAGAAGGACATTGTTAATTCTTGTCTGTGCACTACCGCCTTGAGCTTCTCGAAGAGGCATACAATCACTTGGTGTCTTCCTCTCCCCGCCTTCGATCGCAAAGAAAAAAACAGACATTAAAAAAAGCGGATATAGCTTGCCCCCTCCCCCCCCCCCCTTTTTTTTTGTAGAAATGTTTATTTGGATTTTTTGACATTGTTGTTAGGGTCTAAAAAAATAGATTCAGGGGCTTGGTGTTGTAAAAAAAAAAGGCTTTGCGGAACTGAAGAGTGCCAAGCCTCCCTTGGCGCTGGCCAATTCGCGTGACAGTGTCACTGCGCTCAACTTTACCATAAGATGAAAACGACCTTTTCTTTAGAAGGGGGTGGGGGGGGGCTGGTCCTGAAAAAAATGTAACGGATTACAAGGAATCCGTTACGTAAAAAATGTAAGGGAATTACTTTAAAATTACTCTAGAAAATATGTAATTATTCCGTTACTAAATTACCAATAAATGTAAGGGATTACAAGTAATTTCGTTACTTGTAACGGATTACGTACAAGTCTGGATTGAAGCATACCTTACTGATAAAAACAGTTCGTCAAAGTTAACGGGCACAGCTCACCGTTAACCAGAGTTACTTCTGGAGTCCCACAGGGATCCGTGCTAGCACCTCTTCTGTTCTCACTCTATATTAACGACATAGCCGACAACATTGATGTAAACAGACGACTGCATATTGTACACCGAAGTCAAAACTCAGAACGACCAGCTTTTACTAGACAGTGCACTGCAAGTGATCAATGACTGGTGTTCTGATTGGAAAATGGTATTAAACGCAAAAAAATCCGTTTACGTGACAATCGTTATAAAAAAGTACTCTGCAATTTCCCTACAGCATTGACAACACTCCCTTCAAAAAGTCGAACAGTACAAATACCTCGTACTCCAATTTCAGCAGAGCCTTAGATGGGAAAACCCACATCGACTTCATTACTACCAAAGCAATTAACAAACTACGGCATCTAAGAAGAGTTTTAAAATCAGCATCCCACGAAAACAAAGTTAGGAGCCTATAAGGCACTGGTAAGTCCCATATTGGAATAGGCTAATGTCGTATGGTTCCCACTATAAAACACACGTCGCTCAACTAGAAAAGGTGCAGCGCTTGGCTGCTAGATTTATTTTTAATAAATTTCGCTACTCTGACTCACCGTCCCACTTATGCAATTCAGCTCAACTAGCACCACTCGAGAAAAGGGCCTAAATCTCAAGACTAAGGTTCCTGTTTCAAATATTAAATAACCAAACCCTTATAGACAAAACGAAATATGTTACTTTGCACATTTCCAGAGCTACGAGAAGGGTTCATGGATGGCTACTCACAGATTATCAGAGTAACAACAACTTCTTCAAATACTCATTCTTTCCGCGAGTAGTGTCTGATTGGAATAGCTTACCTGACGCCGTTGCTCACTCCACATCTATAGAATCATTCCTCAACTGCTCTGGGCAATCACCTCATTTGATGTGCATTCTACTTGTTCCCATCGATTCATCCTATTCTAGTGGTCTAATGTTATTTTCCCCATTTACAGGTGTAATACATAGTATTAAGATCCTCCCGTGTCTCCACTGAGTAGCCCCATCCTCATCAATCTCTTTTTTTTTTCTTTTTTTCAACATTGCACTATGAATTATGTAAATTGTGTTTTACCTTGTAACCAACCTACTAAAGTTTCCGATGGAAACTGGTAGTATTTCTAAATAAAAAAAAACACTAAATAATTAAAGAGGTACGAGCAGCCGGATTGCTCGAGTAGTGATATCTTTGTTTTTGTCGCGGCCGTAGTTCTAAAGCGATAGGACGACTACAACTGCCTTTCTACGCTTGCAGACAGGCTGAGGCATCACAAACAACAAAATCTTATGAAACACACACATTACAGGAGAGTCCAATGCCATACCGGGGCGTCCCAAATGATGATGTACGATGATGTACGCGCATCGTAGCCCTATGCAGCCGGGAAGCTGAGCGCTGACTACAAGTAGCATGGCGGCGGCACCACTTCCGGAATGCTCGCGCCTGCGCAGTCCGCTTGGTGAGATCGGTGTATTGGCGAAAGGGGATGTCGTCGGCGATCTTCGGTTACTAGGTGTGATGTCGGGGCGTCACTTCTTATAACAAGCCAACTATGCGGCTACCCTGGAACTGAATTTCACTAAAGCGAAAGTTTTGCGGTACATGCGAGATCAAATGTACGTGCTATCTACGAGGAAAGGTCTTTTATAACATTGACAAAAGTTTTTTCAAGCTGAGAAAGAAAGAATGATACGCTGAAAACAGGAAATCTATGGGATTGCCAAGTGTTCCATTGCTACCCAATAGATGGCGCCAGTGTGTTGTCTCATCGGAAGAGAAGAGGTTTCAGGGCGCACGGTCCTAAGCAGTCGCAAGTGTGTTAACGGGCTTTTACTCTCAGCCTAAGGTTAACGATATATTGATATCTAAATTAGAATAATAACTACGAAGGCATGCCATAATGATAAACAAATAAATGCAGGTACCGATCACTTACAGATCTTTACGTACGTCCAACTTCTCGACAAGACACCCCGAAATTCGAATGCCTTTGTAGCGCCTGTGTAGCAGCCTCTCCATGCCCTGCTGGAACCACTTGGAGAAAGTGCCTCGCAACCATGTCTGGACAGCTGCTTCAAACTTATAAATGACCGCAAAATCGCGTCCTTGCAGTTTATTCTTTTATTAATGCTACCCAACAGTAATAACCACTGGGGCCCGGTCAGGCTTTACCCATGCACGACCAACTGTCCGACTGGTCGTACGACGTGTCAGAAAGACGACCGCGATCCCGGTCAGGCGCCGGTCAGTCACGACCCCACGTGAATGCGCACGACGCAGAGATTGACCGGCGCTTGATTGGAATCGGCCGTCTTTCTGACAGGTTGTGCGACCATTCGGACGTTGATTGTGCGCGGTATGGCCTGACCGGACCCCCAGTGCTTATCACTTGCTTAGTGGCACAAAAAAAAAACAACCTGCGAAGACGTTATTTTAGGGTCATTGATAAACTGCAGCAGCTGTTCAAGCGAGGGTGCAAAGCACTTCCAAAACTTTTTTTAGCAGCGCATGGAGTTGCTTCTACTCAGCAGAGGTAGTGCAGGAGCATTCGGATCTATAGGGGAGTCTGTCGAGAAGGTGGACACATGAAGAGACCTCTAACAAACCGGTATCTCCAACAGAAGAATATTAATTGCAAATCAATAGAATACGCCCCTTACTACAAAAACAAATTGTTTAGCTTTACTCGTAAAGTTAACGGAAAGATTGTCGCAATCATCAGGAGAGCTGTGAATCTACCTTGACGAGCATTGCAGTTCTCGAAATTTTATGACTTATAATAGCAAACCTTCTCCAGTGAAGAAAGAACACGAAATTCCCGGAATTTCAAACGGCAGCTACTGTGGCAGATGACAACGGGCCATGTTTGCTGCTGCTATCACGAGATGGCGCCTCATGTGCCGTGCATTTCGCTTTTAGATTTGCTGACGCACCGTCAGAGAGGGCGCATACATAAGATACTACTTCTGGGGGAGGGGGGGGGAGGGGGGGGGAGGGAGGTGTATGAGGAGGAGTGGCAAATCCTGTGTGCCGACATCTGGGGTCCCGAGTGAAAGATCGCGAAAGAGCGCGACAGTACACGATAGGAAACAAAAATAATGTTGTCAGCTGAAGGACGACAGTTGCAATGGTAGTCGCTAAGGCTGAAAACTTTCAGCAAAATAAACAGTGATAATATAACGTTGTAAACTAAATTCTCTGTTATTCTAACGCTTATAAAAATCAATATACTCATTACGCTGCATTAACTTCCCTTCTGTCCAGGGGCGGATCCTGAACTCCGGTTTTGGGTGGGGGGAAAATTTGTAAGGATGCTATTCTCCCATTCTTTCGTGTGCACCAGGGGGTCCACCCATGTCAAATTACCCTCCGAAAAGCGGGAGGAGGGGGTCAGACTTGGCTTTGGGGGGAATGGCGGCCGCCCCCGTCACCCATCCCCCCTTAGATCCGCCACTGCTTCTGTCGAAATTTCGAAATTCGATGGCTACGTGGTTTACGTACTTACCTGCGCGCTATGCAAAAACATTCGCGTTCGAAAGGAACGCGAATATCTTTCCACCGGTAAGTACGTGCAATTGGTCCTTAGGAAGACCACAAAAGCTCGTCCGGTATATGTGCGGAGACCCCAGACAGGTCTGCCTTCATGCTCGCCACTTGCAGCAGCCAGAATGCATGGTAAAAATGCGCATTTGTCCTCTAGAGTTAGTATATATGAACTTTATGGACTACTTCGAGTGCTTGCACGATAGTTGCATACCAGACTTTGCGCATCTGCACTTAAAATGTCGAAGCGATCTTGTGCTACCGATATATGACTACAGTTTAATCTGACACCAGAGAGTCCAAGCGTTTTTTGAACATAGAGTTTTTCGACTTTAGGCATCGGTAGTGCATGCTCAGCCCGCCGCTGCAATAGTAATTGTTTTTTCCGTAAGCAAGAAATTTATAAATATAATTTGGCTGTGGTGTATTTAGCTATAATTGCTGCAAAACGCAAAAACCTACCCCCCCCCCATCCAAAAAAAAAGCCCTCTGTTTTTTGTTTATTAAAACATAAATTATTCTGACCATCACATTTATGGTAACATGGGTACATATATATTATAGATAAATACTCATTTGTATTCTTGTGTACGGCGTGCCCGTTCCCTTTCTAGGTTTGCTTTGATGAGCCGCTCTCAATGCAGAAATAGCTAGAAATGTTAGAGGTCAGGGCGTTTTTATTAACAACGCAAACGACCGATAAAAAAAAAAACAACTTTTAATCGGTTCTTAGTTTTTTTGTTCCAGTAAGTTTGTCCTGTGAAATTCTGCTAAAACAAGATTCACGACCTTCAGGGCACCTCTGCGGTAAATCCTAGCGCGGTACGTTAAGAAACCGCGATTTATGCTTGTCCCTTCAAGGGACCAATGATCTCTTTGGCTCGCACGGTAGCACTTAATCAATTGCGAATTGGGATGACAGGCCCATGTGGTGCTGGGATCGCGAGTGAGGCTCTTTGTAGTTTTGGGAGCCCGGAGTTTAAAGCATTGTTAAAATTCCCGATGTTGCGTGCTCTCTATTCTCTTTTTCTACTCGGTCTCGGGCTTTGAGGATGCTGAAAATTCACCCACTTGCCTGCTTCCTAAGCTGCTGTTTTAGTTCTTGTTTATTGACACTCTAAGTAATGCCCGTGTAAATCTTCTTCGCAGCACCCGAGGAGCCGATCACTGCAATCTACGAAGAGAGCCGAGTGAATGACGAGAAGAAAAATATGCTTATATAGTCACGATAAGAAGCACAGGTGTGACGAGTTCCAAGTACCTTGTTGAGCGTCCAATAAGACTGCAGCTTATTTATTTTCTAGCAGAATTATTGGTTCATTTTGGAAATCCCGTTGGTCACGGAGCAATATTGAGATACTGGGGACAGGCCACGCCATGCGTTTCCTAGGACGTCTGTGAATATAATAGACCAACTGAACTCTGACGTCACGCCACTGCGGTGGTGCTGCTGGCAGCACTGCCGTAGAGTAACTGTATATGCTCCGCTTGTGGAGCAGAGTACCGCAATGGTGCTCCCAGTGCGGCCATGTTGAATCCAAGAGCCGCACTGCGGGATGCGGCCGTCGCTTCTGCAAGGTCCGCGGATGCGCGGATGGCGTGGGTGTGAGGCGGTGTGCTGCGCCGTGCGGAGCAGACGATGTAATGCGGCGACACGCCGTGCGTGCGCCGTCGTCCCGTCATTTGTATCCTGTTTCTTTGTATGCTTTCGGTAGAATGTAGTAGCCGACAAAAACGTCGTCCTTTCGCAAGCCATAGCTACGTGTTGTTGTCTGGTCCGAAGTGCCCGGATGTACCGCTCGCGTATCACTCCGCGAGCGCCGCAGACGCGAGCTACGCGATCGTCCTCCGCGTCGTCTTCTTCCCAGACTTCGAAAACATGTTTTAAAAGCCATGTTGAATTAACCTGAGACTGGGGTAGAAAAGAAACATCAAAACGTAGAAGGGACAGAAAATAGACAGGACGACGTCTCAAACTCAGCTAACTGGGTTATTTAGTCCACCTCCTTATATAGTCTCAATCTCAAGGTCATTTCCACCAACGCAACAACACAAAAGGACGAAGTCTATACAGTTCAAGCGCCACAGTCTTCATCACACAATGCAAGAAAGGTGACAACCTTTACAGGTCGACGCCACCAAGGGCAAAGCTCATAATCCCGCCAGCCTTGCTACGTCACGAATGCGGGGAATCTTTTCTTTCTGTTTTTGTTTGCGCCTGATATCCCACGACGCATCGCACTCTCCGTTCGCTTCTCTTCAGGCGCTCGCTCGAGTGCACCGTTTGGAACGAAATATATAGCCAGTCGTTGAAAACACAAACGTGCGATTATCATTTACGGTTATTATCCGTCATGCTTGACTCATTTCCGAACAAAATTTGAATATTTCAATTTTTGTTTCCGTACCCATTTAAGAAAACACCTGGAGTGGCCTAGCTATTATTATCACGCTTCAGCTACTTGATTATTTCTTCCGTGTAACTTAGTCGCCACGCCGTACGTTTTTTAAGTGTCGGTGACTAGTAGGAACGCTTTGGTGTGTGTGACTGAGCAATATAAAACGACGTCATGCTCAATGCTCTGTCGAAGACTTCACTTTTGGTCTAGCCATGTTTTCTTTTAGCCACGTCATTGGCGGAGCTCCCTTGAGAGATTGCAGGCACTGGTGTTCGGACGGTCCAACAACAAAATACTAGAACACGAGCTTTTTTATTTTTAAAGTGTTGTTGATTTAGTTTGTGGGACGTTAAGCAGGGGGTGGCGGCGTTTCCAGAGATTGATCCAGCAGGTACGCCGCGCACGCTTTAGCAGGGGTCGGCAACCTTTTGCAGCTTCAGGCCGAGTAGTCACGAAGCCGACACGAAAGGGGCCGGACGGCAACTCGCGAAGTGAGGGGGCGGGCGAAAAATAGGCGAAAAAGAAGTGCAGCCGTTTTTTGCCCATGTATGGGAACATGGGCACACTTGTACGTAGTTCAACTACTCTACTCAAGTTACTCTTGTTTAACTACTTTTTTGTGTAGTTTAGTGACTTTCATTCCATTTTTGTTTCAGTAATTAGTAGTTTACTTTAATTACTTTTTCCGATTAACTTCTACTCAAATAACAAATTACTTTGTAGACTATTCGTCGGGAAGTCCAGATGGTAGTGTGGTCAAAATATTCGGCCAAGAATGTTATCCAGGATGAACAAATTTTGCTGACGGTGCTTTGAGAAATATTGTACCTGAGAGCCAAACCTCCTCTATACCCGTTTTCACCTCAAGAAAAAAGGACGTTTTGCTCAATGTTCATACGCCGCGCGAAATAGTTTGTAAAAGATTTGGTAATCGGAGACAGTAGTGATGCTTTTGGCGTTTGAAACGTGTACGTCCTGATTCGATAACATATGCCTAATCTAAAATGCACCTACATATATTTCAATTCTTAGCATAAAGAGGTAAATTAGTAATGCTCCGCAAGAAGCCGTACTATTTTTACTACGCTTCTTGAGGTGAAAACGAGTCTAGCAGCCCCAGTCGCAGTCGGCTGAAGACAAACAATGAATTGTTCCTCGAGATTCACTGCGGGTCACTATCCGCATTTTTCATCCGAGTTCTTTAGGACTTTATAACGTTCTTGTACAAATTTAGAGAAACGGGTGAAGCGTGCAAGCGTGTCAAATCCAGTAAAGGCTTTAAGTTTATCGCCGTGAGAGATAATGGAGCTTGCTACAGGCTTCTTTACCTTGTTTTTTTCGCACTCTGCAGCTAGCTTATTTTCGAGACTATGATTTTTTTATTTGTTCGGCGTATATAATTTTTGACCACAAGTTTCGCAATCCTTCCGCCGTCTTTACTTCTCTGCCCTGAAAAGAAAAAAAAAAAGGAAAAAATAAAGAGCAAAACAATCTCTCAAATACCGTCAACCGTAATTACTTTTTTTTACGGTTGATAATTCTCAACGACGACGGTTTCTGCGTCACGATTTTCCTTCCCTTTCCTCCTCGCTTCGTCCCGTCGAGTTGGTGAACCGAAGCGAGGAGGAGACAACCGAGGCTGCTTCCCCTCATTTTCAACTGTTCCAGGACGATCGTGACGTCAGAGTCCTCGCGTGATCACTCCTTTCTTTTCAAAAACTACGGCCATCTGTTTGAGATACCGATGGATGAGTGAGGACTTGGAGTTCGTAGAGTCCCGTTAAGCGTAATCGGCCCGCTAAATTTAGCGGGAAATCGGATTGGTGTTGAGGCCACGTGACGTAAAGTTTCCGGCTAACTCTAGCGGAGAAACTGAATTTGTTCATGGGTGACATGACACGAAGTCATGTGACGTCATTTTGCCCGCTAAATTTAGCGGGGAAACTGAATTGGTGTTAAGGTCACGTGACGTCGATTTCCCGGTAAATTTAGCGGAAAAACTTAACCTGCTAAATTTAGCTGGTCAAGTTTCCCCGCTAAATTTAGCGGGGAAAGTGACGTCACGTGACCTCAATACCAATTTAGATTTCCCGCTAGATTTAGCGAGGAAAATGACGTCACACGACTTCGTGTCACGTGACGTCATTTCCCCGCTGACCGAAGGTGCGCTACGCAAATCTTTGGTCAGCAGAGCGGAGGAGGATGGAGAGGAGGAGGGGAGGAGGAAGGGAGCAAGAGGAGAGGAGGAGGAGGTATGGAGGAGAAGGAGGGGCATACCCTCCCTCCTTACCCATCCCTCCTCCTTCTCAAGAGCTGCGCTCTAGTTTTGCATTACAGAGATTTGTAAATATTTTTTTAAGAACCGGTTTAAACTGGTTCTTGCGTGGTGGAACCGGCAAACCGCGTCGTTATTTCAAAAGCATCACTGAACGGTGAACCAGAACCAAACCGCAACAAAATGGAACACTACTCACCCAAATTCCGAACCGGAAGAATGACCGGTTCGACTGCCTTCTTTTAACCTAGCCGATCTCTACTGTTTTGCGTGGAACACAAATAAAGAATTGGATTGAATATGTCAAAAAATCGCAAGAATCGTAAATAACGATTTAAGGAGCTGTGCAACGATTTTGCGTTGTAAGAATTGGCGTTTTCTACTTTTGACATTGTTCACCTTGTCACAAAGGACAGAAAACACACCTCCTTCCCTCGAAATGTTGCGATTCCGCGGCGTAATCGCAAGGCAAAAATTAGAATGTTCCTCGACATGCAGCCGCTAGCGGCAGCCATGAGAAACACGCGGCATGACGTCAATGGGGAATCTTGTAGAAAGATAGCAAGTTGTGCGAATACCTGCTCGATAAAAGGTAACTTTTCTATAAATCTTGTCGTTCCAACATAAATATAAATGCGTCAAAAACGTGGTATCATCGACAAATCTTTTATTATACTGAGTTTCAGTGGCGCCATCTATCCTAGGTCCACAAAACCGTCAGCAGCGGAACAGCCGCCAGAAGCCGGAGGGGAGAGGAGACAGGGCCGGACGGGTATGGCCGGACCCGGATGAGACTTTCCTCCTTTCTTGGCTGCGCCCACCAGCACGTGGTCACGCGGTCACGAGCGGATGCGTTCTCGCCGCTCACTGATGGCTCTAAAGAGAGAGCTTCACCGGAACACCGCGCCTTTCCCATTGACGTCACAGCGCACGTGACTCGGAAGTTAGTGAAGGAGTTCAGAGGCGCCGAAAACCTCTATCTTCGTTCATTTTTAAAATAAAAACTAGGACATGCAGGCGAAAGTGGTTTATTGTTCTTTACTTCAGAAATGTCGAGACACCGACTCCCACATTAGTTAAGCAAAGCACTGAAACTGTTGCACAGCTCCTTTAAAAGTTTACGTTTTGAGGCAGGTCCCATAATATGGTGCGCTACACTCCCTGTGTGGGCGCCGTATACCGAGTGCACTTTGTCAGCCGTTTTCAGTTCTTGCCGCAGTGCGTCGAGATTTGGGGCAGGTATTGGAGACTCCAGCGAAATCGGCGCGGCGTAGCGGCAACGCCAAGAAGCTCGGGAGAGGAGGTCGTTTCGACTCTGTCGTATTTTATCGTTGCTTGGTTCTCGTAGGCAGCATAGAAACAAACATCGTTTCCAGCAATGATTTTTATGCTTCCGCCGTGCCATTCCTACGTCCTGACTAGAAGAAGGTTGTTAACGTCGAAAAATCGCTTTGCTTTTATATGTAACACCGATTTAACGCTGCAGTACAAGAAAGTTATGGTGGTCCGCTTGAAGAACGACGAAAACGACCTCCTTTCGTCCGCCATTTTGCCTGACCAGCGCGCCACCTATAGTTCGCTGGAGTCGCGAATACGCGGCGTCACTTCTAACAGCGCACTAGCGGTGCTGTCGTGCAAGTATTCGAAGCAGAGAGCAAGATATACCTTTGTCTCTGCCACGCACGAACTAGCCATATTTAAGGCCTTATTATCAAACAAACAACACGCCAACTATGTATCTGTTGAAGGTATACGGTGTGTTTGCGAATAAAATCAGTGATTCAAATTGCTGCCGTCCGTTGCGACTCGTAAGCCTTTGCTTGATCGCGCGATCGATGTCTGCATTGACACCAAGTGCTACGAAGCGCTTTGTACGAATAACCTTCGGCTTAGTGGAATGAATGCTCTGAGGAAGCTTTTGCATACTTCTGCAGTCGTCTCCGTGTTTAATAACGTGAACAGCTATATTATTAAAAAAAAAACCGAGACTGCAGGTATTAATTACATAAAAACAAAAAGGTCGAGACCTATTAGTGTTTACGTCGTTTTTACCGGCACTCTCTGGGTTTTTGTCATGTTCAATCTAAACCACCTCTTTTGCACCGTTACATTCACTTCAGCAGCTTTATGCTGGTTCTTTCCGTCAACACAGTGTGACTGTCATTTGCCTTTTTTCACATTTAGAAATTAAAGGAATGGAATGGTGAAGTTCAGTCATCCTAGGAGTGTTTTCATTCTGAGGAGTTGAAAGGAATGGAATTGTTGAAAGCTCCGATTCCCCGGAATGGAATTATAAATGGAATAGGGGTGCCCATTCCGCAACACTGACACTGACAATGAGGGTTCCGATTGAATATAGAAACGTGAACGCAAGATCCTTTTTGGTGACGTATATTCAACGCCTTTTAGCTAAGCGAATATCACTAAAAGGAAAGTTTCAATTCAATTCCGTAGACACGAGTCCATTCGTGCTCGGCTCAATTGAGCTGTCAGAAACAGACTCGGCAACATTTTTTTTTAAATATATTTTGCTCATTTTTGTTATACAGTGTGCATTCCATCCGTTTCCGTTTTATGTTTGGTTAAATCCTACGCGTCGGATTTAATGGCATCGGATCGTTTTCCTCAGACATCTGCCTTACAGCAGTATGCTTCGAAGGAATCTTTTTACCGGCGAACCTGGCCACTGGAGAAAAAAAAAAAACAGCTCTAATTCTCAGCGCGCGTTAGGAATCGAAACATGGTTACTGTTTGTATATTATGTATATAGAACCGGAGGCTTCCAGCGGCTCGAGGCGTATTTCTGGGAAGACCCGGCGTGATTACTCGGCGATCCTGAATGGCACCAAAGTGCCAAAACCACATGGCGGTTGATTTAGTTGCAGTACAGCAGACACATGTGCACAAAATTAAACGGAAAATCCAGAAGCATCAAAAACTGACATTCGCTCCATATTCGTTACGTGACGTCCAATGTACTTTTGGCGCTCCTAGGTCGTAGCGTCAGCTGCGGCAGGACCTAAAGTAAAACGGAGTATAAAGCCTGTCTGTGGCTCATGAGGCGGATGCGGCTCTCGTGGCCTTGAAACTCGCGAAACGAGACTGTGCGATCGATCAGGAAAAGAAAGCGCTTTCGTTCAGGAAAACGCTACCGAGAGTTACACATCAAAGACGAGAGAGCGGAAAGCTCTTGTATATAAATGTTATTTATTTGTTGCAGTCATTGAGAAGAAATAAATGAAACGGAGATAGGGTACAGTGGCTGGAACGCGTCTCAGACTGGTCGTGTTTACCGCGTCTATAAAAACACCCTGTGTCGCCCACAATATGCAAAGAAGTAAACGCGATATCTGTATGTTCGCCCAAGGCGGACCAAATGCTGTTGCCATGTACATAAAGACGGAGGTGCGAAGTGTTGAATGACCACTGCCGTCGTGCATGCCACTGGCGTCTGCCACAAGTTCTCGGTAAGCGGCCATGTAAGTGGGCAAGGCGAGACACTGGATGCGAGTGTCAATGTTCTTCGTGAGCACGGGATTGATGGAGGCGCCGGCAAGCGTTGTTCGTGCGCTGACATTGGACACTGCGCAGAGGCCCGATTGCGCTGCGACGAAGCTGCGGAAACACTCGTTCTTGCGGTCGCCAAGGCCGACGTTGAAGTCGCCGCGGTTACGATGAGCGGCACGTTGTCGCGGCACAGAGCACGGAATATGGCGAAGCATGAAATTGGTGAAACGTCTGTTGCGGGTTGGCAGTGTCGAAGGTATTCGCCTCGGAAGCCGCACGAGCCAGCCGTTCCCTCCGCGCTCGCTGCTAGGACAGAGTACGGCATTGGCGCAACAGCGCCATTAGGACGAGTCTGCGACAGTGACGACGCAAGCGAAGGCGCAGGTTTCCACGGTGTTGTTGAGCGGCGAAGCAAACGTGTAATGGTGGCGTTCAGAGATGAGCAGAGGAAGTTGCACAACCTTTCCTCTTCGCGCGGCGCGGCCATGTTGTGCGCGGCCAACGGAAACACCTGACTCCTCTCTCCTCGCGCCATGAGGGGAGATAAGAAGGGTTTTTTCATCTCCGTCGCGACGACAGACAGCAACAAAACGCGGACACCGAAATCTCCGCGAATTAGTCACCCATGATGCTATCGCTTCAAAAAGGGGTCTCTCGATTTTCGCCTGACGACCTCATAGAAGGGACCTGTTCTGCTGCGAATCACGCTCTCCAGCTCGATAGCTAACGGTGGGACGCCACATCGACAGCGACACTCGCATTCACTCGTACTTTTTGCCGGGACTCGTTGCCTCGACCGCCAGGATCGCGACATCCGACATTTTGACTTCCGGCTTCTTTGACGTCAATTGTCGCCACTTCGGGACCAGTTTTGATGTACGGGTGGGATAGTTCGCTAAACACACCTGTCCATGACGCGTTCCAGGCACGTGAATTAGGTGCCACTTCTACTCGCAATATTACGTTATATCTGAATCAGTGTATTAAAATGAGGAACAATTGTTTTTATAGATCACATTAATTGGCTGCCAATGGGCTCCGGAAGAAGTGAAAAACTGATAATAATTTTTGTGTATGCCGTTGGCGAGCGCACAAGGAATTTATCATGTTTAGTTTATGAACATTAATTCATTTCTTCGAACGAATCTCCTTCTGCGTTTGCTAATGACGCAATTTTAAATATATAGCCAATTAACAAGATTTCGGTATTTTTTTTATTTGAAAAGTTTAATTAACAGTCTTTCAATTCCGGAGGAGGGGATTACGAAAAATTAATAAAAGAGAAAGGTTGAGAAAGGAAAAGAGAGAAAAAAGCGAGATGATAAAGTAAAATTACTTAAACCATTAGTTTGTGTTGCCTCTGTTTCCTGACAAGCTACACGTACGCTTCGGATAGGCCAAATAACGTTTTAAAATTGGTTGTGGACCGATCTCCCAAAACATGGACCCGGGTATTCACCCTAAGGAAGGCATGTGCATTTTACTTTGCCCATTATTACGACTTAGTCGACGAAAGTGATTACAGAAGAAAATAACCGAAAACGGAAGCCATAGAGGCGAATTTTATTGTACGCAATTCAAGCGCAAGAAGCATCTAGCCATTGGCGCTAAATCATTAGGGGAACAATTAAGCTACAACAGCAGTACAGAGAGCTTT
This sequence comes from Ixodes ricinus, assembly GCA_037355805.1. NCBI lineage: Eukaryota > Metazoa > Arthropoda > Arachnida > Ixodida > Ixodidae > Ixodes > Ixodes ricinus. Next base: position 18,368 of record JAZHYW010018718.1, read on the forward strand.
TCTGGTGGATCGACATCAGCCTGGGAAAGTTCAATCATTAAAAACTGTACGTCTGAGAATAATTTAATTGATAATGCATCTTGAACGACTGGTTTCGTGGTGATTCATATCTCACATGACTAAGCGACACGGCGATCCTTAAAGAGGGTTGAAACCAAGTACAACTAATGTGGTAAGACGATACGTGTTCGATTGGCAAAATTTGTAATCATATTTCGATTGCAAATATGAATCGAGAGAAATAGGGTCATCTTTTGAGTCCTGCAAAGCGGTTTGTCTTTTAGATCAGTTACGCCCAATTTATATCTGCCCTGAGTTGGGACTCGCATGAAATTATTTAGTTTAATCAAGCTTCTGCTTGATCTGTTCATTCGTTGTCGTTGTCAGTTATTTTTTTAAAGCGGACCCACAAGATGAAGTGAACGTGACGGGAGGCAGTTAATGCAAATAAGTAGACAATTGCTGCGTCCCCACCATCTTCTCAACGCGGTACGACAATCCCATATACGGCGCGCAAATGTGTAATTGTGAATCGAGGAGCTGTTCATGTTATATTAGCATTATCCGATTTAAAGAAACAAAAAAGTCACGGCGATAACAAAAAAGAAAAAGAGGGTGGTTGTTTGCCTTTTAATGTACCACGAGTCCCGAATCGCGGCCAGGCTCTTTAAATCGACCTCAAAATACGGTTTCTTAACCTATCGCGTTCCGATTTTGTACAGCGTCGGCCACAAGTGGTGCATTTTTTCTATAAAATTCGCAAATAGCGAACTTTCGTGAGGAAAAAGTAAAAAAAGAAAAAGGATTAAATCCTATGGAAACGCAGCGAAGGCATATGTCTTCAAACCATAGGGCGCCCTATGGTTAAGAGACCGGTGGCTTCGCTGCGTTTCCATAGGAGTTAAGTCTTTTTCTTTCTTTTTTCTTCCTCAGGTAAGTTCGCTGTTTGCGAATTTTATAGAAAGAATGCACCACCTGTGGCCAACGCTGTACAAAATCGGAACGCGATAAGTTAAGATACCGATTTTTGCGTTCGATTTAAAGAGCCTGGCCGCTATTTGAGACACTGGGACCGGTAGTTTGCTCTGCTGAGTTGCTGTTCTGAACTTACAATGGAAAGAGAGAGGGATCTCGCCGTTCGCATGATGTACGGAGCATGCAAGTCGGCCCGAATGTACATAGGAACTGCCCCATCATACCCTGAGCCGCGCGGTGGAATGAGAGGCCTTGGTCAACCTCGAGTCACTTCTCAGCGTGAGTAGAGAAGGGAAGCTCTACAACAGGTTTTGTAAATAAAAGGGCTGTGAATTGGATTTTTAGAACGTTTATTTTTGCCGCGAGCTCAACCGCACACGCTATGCATCCCGGAAAACGCATGACTACAATCATGCGCGGCCTTTTCCTAGTAAAAGGCGACAAAATATCGCTTCACACTCTTTATCTAAGAAGGAGATGCATGTCGCGCTGCATGGTCACGTTTTTATACGAGAAAATGTGAAATCTTATTATACTTGCAAGTTTCTTGGTTGCATAGAGTAAACGGGCGTGTCGAGATGTTAGATTACTTTTAATGGGAAACAAAGCCACCGATGATTGGAATTTTCCATTTTCTGCAATGCTCACATGCTAAGAAACTTTACTTTCAAAATTACCAGCATCTTTTTTTAATGAGTTCACCACATGATCTAAAAATGTTGCTGTAACACTTTTAGTGTGTTAACCTTGGGACAAGCTGATTTACACTCCTTGGGGTATAAAATGTTTCAATGCGTAGTTGTGTTTTGGCTAGGAAGAGTACTTCAAACTCATTTTTAGTGCCGCTCCAAGTCTTCGTGGCACGTAGGAAGGTCTTCATGCGTCTTAGAGAGGAAAGTAATCGCTTGCGATGGTTGCCGTGGTCACGGCAGGCGTGATCAATATTTGGAGAAGCTTTCGCGGTGTGCGGGTAGGACAAGTGATCGCACTTGTCGAACGCTTTAATGTTTGTTGCGGGGACAGTGTTGCTATCTTGCCAGCTTTATTTCCTAAGATTTCCGCAGTGCAGCTTGGAATATATCGCAAATTGCGATTAATTATTCTTATAAGGGGATTACATATATAGCTTAACTAAAATTAAGTATGACTAATTATGATTTAGTATGCAGTTTCTGTGCTTTCTTTGCTTGGGCATCGCCTGCTATGGGCTACGTATGCATTATGTCGCTTTGACCCACGTGCAGTGGTTTTTTTGTTACGCTGGAGCGTAACTCTTTACATAAAATCCAGCCCTTAAGAAGATTTGTCAACTTAACAATGACTGAGACTGCCACAGGTGGAGTGAGCGTCTTTCGATTGTCGAATGTATACGAGGCGTTGGAGCGATCAAGCGGATAGTGATTCCACTGTCGTGCGTGTTTCATTGTGTCTGCTTTGATATGCATGTGACAATTACATGTGGCGCTTAACAGCTTTTAAATTTGATGTCCCCAAAAGAAATATCTTTCTAATGCTGCCGGGATCGCCAGCACCTAATGTTAGGGTAAGTACCAGCACCTTAAAGGGTACGGAACCGAAAATCAAAATATACGGGAACTTTTCTGAAATGGGTGAAATATGACTTATGAGATCCGTAAATGACAATCGCACGTTCGTATTTTGAGCGAATGGCTATATTTTTCGTTTCAAGCGTCCGATTCTAGCGAGCGCTTTTAAATCGGCCACGGAGGCGTGCGATTGCGATGAAAATTCCGTCGCAATCGTGACGTCAGGCTTCCCAGCACAGCCCAAGGCTGGTGTGATTATGAGCGCCGCGACGCGGTGGCTTTTGAGTGTTACAATCTCGTTGATTGATTGATTTGAGTTTTATGGCGCAAGAGCTACCAGGGCCAAAATGCGCCAAGTGCATAAACTATTGCGGAAACAAGGGTTGAAGAAACAGAGCTATAGTAGCTGATGATTTAATAAGACTATGAACATGAGTCGTGTATCACATAAACATGAGTTCAGGGCATAAAAAATTACTATGTCTATGAATTTTAAGATTACACTGACCATAATTTACAACATTCTAAAATATCTACAATGGGGGTGATATGTTTTATGAATAAAAGTTACAACCGGTGTATGTAGCCAGTTACTTTAAGAAATTCTAAAACACGCCGAAAAGGCACTAGAGGTTGATCACCGAGAAGGAAGGCAGGGTGAAACGGGAGATGATATCTAAAAAGTTCTGGGAAACATGCCCGTCGCTGTTCATGTAGGTGCCTGCAATTCCACAAAATGTGTAATACAGTCACTACTTTGCCGCAGTGCTCACACTGTGGAGCATCTTCACCACAAAGCAAATGCAGATGTGTCAAGCGCGAGTGACCAATCCTCAATCGGGACATCAAAACTTCATGGAAACGGTTCTTGTGATGGGAGCTCTCCACACCTCCAAACAAGGTTTGATAACGTGTAGTTTATTGTCAATTTCCGTATCCCATTCTGACTGCCATACCTTGTTAATTGCTCTTCTGAAAGCTGGCTTAAAATCTTCATAGGGCAGTTCAAGGGATATTTTAATGTTATCCTTGACAGAGGCAGCTAGCTTATCTGCCCCTTCATTACCAATAATTCCTACATGGCTCGGTACCCAGCAGAGTTTAATATCGAGTCCAAGTAGGAGTGCACGGTGCATCTTTACACGCACTTGTTGTGTAAGCCAGTTTCTTGTATCGGTAAGAGAGCAAACCGAGAGAAGGGCACTCTGAGAGTCAACAAACAAAATAGCTTTCATCACATGATTCTTTAAGATATGTTCAAGGGCCATCATTATACCATATAGCTCAGCAGTAAAAATACTTGCAATGCTATTGATACGTCTTGCTTTCTTGTACTGTGGTGAAAACACTGCAGAACCTACGTAGGATGAGGTTTTGGCACCATCGGTATAAAATTGTAGGTAATCTTGATATTTCTCCAGCAATGCTAAAAACTCTTGCTGAATCACAAGAGGTTCGACTGATTTCTTATGAAATTTTGCCAGTGACCAGTCGCATGAAACTTTTACTGCACTCCAGGGAGGAATGCTCTCGACCCTTGTAATCATGCTGTTCTCAGGGATTGTAAGCTGCAGGGAAGTTGAAATACTTTGAAGCCGAAAGCTTAATGGTCGCACAATGCTTGGCTTATTTTCAAAAAGTCGTAAGAGAGAAGAAGTCTGTACACAGCTAAAGGCGGGATGTGCAGGGTCAGATTTAACTTTGTATCCATAACAAAGGGTAAGATATTGTCTCCTTTTTCCTAAAGAAATTTGATAAGCATCTGCATACAAGCTCATTACAGGCGAAGTCCGAAAAGCTCCTGTAGCAAGTCGAAGGCCAAGATGATGAACCGGATCTAGCATTTTTAAAACAGATTCCCGTGCTGATCCATACACAATTGCACCGTAGTCCAGACGGGAGCGAACCAGGGCATTGTATAATCGGATGAGACATCGCCTGTCAGACCCCCAAGACATGTGGGAAAGCACTTTGAGGATATTAGACGCTTGCAGGCACTTCTTCTTCAGTTCTTTGATGTGGGCCAAAAACGTAAGTTTCTTGTCAAAAACAACTCCTAAAAATTTGTGCTCTTGCTTTACAGGTACAGATATACTATTGAGTTGTAAACTGGGCTCAAGTGAAAGGCCACGCCGCAGTGAGAAGGGCACGCATACTGTCTTTTCAGGAGAAAATCTAAACCCATTTTCATCGGCCCATTTACTCATTTTATTTATAGAGACCTGCAGTTGGCGCTCGCAACTTGAGAGGTTGCAGGAAGAAAAGGAAATCTGCACATCGTCTACATATAACGAATAGGAGACAGATGGTGGTATCGCTGCAGCCAGGCTGTTTATCTTCACTGCAAACAGAGTAACACTCAATACACCCCTTGGGGGACCCCATTTTCTTGAAGAAAAACGTCAGAAAGCGTGGAGCCAAACCTAACCTGAAAAGTTCGGTTAGTAAGAAAATCTTGTATGCAACGCAGCATTCGGCCACGGATGCCATACTTGTGCAAGTCCTTGAGGATCCCATAACGCCAAGTAGTGTCGTAAGCCTTCTCTAGGTCGAAGAATACCGACACGCAGTGCTGTCGGTGTACAAAAGCTTCACGTATGGAAGTTTCCAGGCGAACAAGATGATCTAAGGTTGAACGACCCATTCTAAATCCACATTGATTCGTATCTAAAATGTTTTCAGCCTCCAAAAAGTGCATTAGTCGCCTATTTATCAGCCTCTCGTAAGTTTTCCCGAGACAACTGGTCAGTGCAATGGGGCGATAGCTCGTAGGCAGTGAAGAATCTTTACCGGGTTTCAGCAAGGGAATTATATGCGCACGTTTCCAGCACTGCGGAAAAGCAGAAGCTCCCCACAAATGGTTAAAAAATGTCAACAAATGTCCTAGGGATTCACGGGACAAGTGCCGCAACATTTCATATTTAATTCTGTCAGGTCCAGGTGCAGATTCCTTTTTTGTTGCAAGGGCCACCTCAAGTTCACACAATGTGAAAGGCTGGTTATATTCTAGAGCATCTGATCCAGACATGGCAATTGGCTGCTTTTCTGCTATAGCCCTGAATTTTTGAAATTTCGCAGTGTAACTGGATGAACCAGAAACTTCTTGAAAATAATTTGCGAGGCAATTTGCCTGGCCCTTTAATGTTGGCACAGCTGAGGGTAAAAGAGGTATCCTAAAAGAAAGATAATTGCCCCTAATCTTTTCTCATACGGTCCCACACCTCTTTTGAAGTAACAAAACTGTTTACCTTGGAGACATACTTCATCCATGAGGTCCTCTTGGCTTGCCTCCTTGTCCGACGAGCCTTTGCTTTACTTTTTTTAAATTCGATCTTGTTCATGGTACTTGGGTAGTGGCGAAAAATGCCCCAGGCCTTGTTCTGAGACTTACGTGTGGCAGTACACTCCTTGGTTCACCAAGGCTTGCACCGCTTCGGAAGATTCCCCGATGTTTGTGGAATAGAAATATATGCTCCATTTATGATTCGGTCAGTAATGTACAAGGTTGCATTCTCAGGCGACATAGATAAAAATTCGGTAGAGTCAAGTACCGCCTCCAAAGCAAAAAGAGCCCAGTCCGCCTTATCCAACTTCCACCTGGGGATGCTGGTTCGAAGAGAAGGGAGTGATGCTATACTTTCTAAAATCACAGGAAAATGGTCACTCCCAAAGGGATTGTCTAAAACCTTCCATGAAAAGCATGGAAGTAAAGATGGTGATGAAAGAGACAAATCTATGGAGGTGAAAGTATTATGAGATGCACTAAAAAAAGTTGGATCACTTCCATTTAAAAGGCAAAGGCCAGATGATAGCAAAAATCGTTCAATGACCCCACCACGGGTGTCTTGGCGGGCACTGCCCCACATGGGGTGGTGTGCATTAAAATCTCCTAAAATTAAAAAAGGTTGTGGAAGCTGGCTAACGAGTCCTTGAAGGTCCTGTAGATGCAGTGAAATATTTGCTGGTGGGTAGATTGAAACCAGTGTAATAAGGCGGTCGAGAAGAACACGAACTGCCACTACCTCCAGCGAGGTCGTGAGAGGAACTGGAGCACAGGCTAGACCGCTCTGGACAACAACAGCCACTCCACCAGACGAGTTGCTAGATGATGCACGGTCCTTTCTGAAAACTTGATGGCGGCGTAAAACTTTTGCATGCGTGTCCCTAAGATGAGTCTCCTGCAGGCAAATGGCCACAGGTCGAAGCTCATCGAGAAAAAAATTTATGTCATCAATATTATAAAAAAGGCCGCGACAATTCCACTGCATGATACTATACTTGGCCATTTAGAGAGAAAAATATATATATATACGGAAAGCGACTTAAAAGGGAGATTTTAAGGTTTAAAATCTATCTTTACACGTGGCGTGCTCTGTTTTTTAGGAGGGTCTTTCTGCCTCCAAGTGGGGTCACTGGCGACAGAAAGAGAGGACTCTGATCCTGAGAGGGGAGCGTCCTCCTCGGACCTGGGCCCACCTTCGTCCATGGGCTCGTCTGTTGCCGCCGGCAGCTGACCCTTGGAGGTCGACTGCTTCGGCGGCTCCCCGGGCTTCCTCTGGGGAGCAGAGGTGCGAGGGGGTAGGCCTCGACCCTGAGGGGTCGAAGTGCCAGGTGGAGCAGGGGGTCAGCCCCTGCCCTGAGGTGGATGCTGAGGAGGCAGCATCCACCTTACGATTCGGAAGCGGTGCCGCTGGCAACGCTCCCGAGGACGAAGGAGACCTCGACGGGAGGTGCAGATCGTCCGTGGACGTCTGCGTTCCAGTCGAAACCATTGGCCGTACCGGTCCCCTGCGTACGGCCTCGGCATACGAGCCTTTGGAAACAAAGGCGAAGCGTTTCTTTGCATCAGCGTATGAAATGTTTTCAGTAACCTTCAAGGTGAGGATTTCCTTTTCTTGTTTCCATAATGGGCAAGATCGGGAGTACGCTGGATGCTTACCGCTACAGTTAGCACACTGGGGCTCATTCTCACACACGTCAGCGACGTGCTCCTTGCTAGAACACTTGGCACAAGTGTCACTTCCTCGACAGTTCCGTGACCCATGGCAAAACCGCTGGCACTTAAAACACCGCTGAGGGTTTGGCACATAGGGGCGGACGCGGCACTGGAGATATCCTGCCTTCACAACTTCAGGAAGTGTGGTTGACTCAAACGTTAGGATGATGTGCTTGGTCTTGCGTTCAACACCATCGCGGCGAAGGGTAATACGCCGGGCAGCAATTACTCCCTGTGTAGAAAGGCCCTCAACCACTTCGGTTTCTGTACTCTCAAGCAGGTCATCTTCTGAGATCACCCCTTGGATTGTATTAAGTGTTCTATGAGGTGTGACAGTGACTTTGTAATCAGTCACGCAGTTCAGTGCTAATAGTGAGTCACTTTGTTGCTTACTGTGTATCTCCACTAGGAGATCACCATTGCCATCTTTTTTGCATTGTAGTTCTTCCCAATCACTCCTTCGAGAACGTTTGAGATGAGGAAAGGGGACAACTTGCCAAGCGGTTTTTCATCCTCCGAGTGCATGACAAGAAACTTGGGGAACTTCGAAAATGTGTAAGTTGTTTTTTCTATGCGTAGTGCTTCGGTCCGGACCCTTTTCGGGGCCCGATCAAAAGGTTTTTTTGCTTGAGAACCCATATAAATGGGAGAAAGATTCAGTGCCCGGGTGCACCGCCCACCACGGAGCCCAACAAGGGGGTAGGTAATGTGCCATAGCAAGATGGGCTTGGCTGACACAATTACTCTACCAGTGCTGCCCGGGCACTATACCCTAGTGTGGTTGCAGGGACAGAACCTGTTTCCACTCAAGGTTGGCCCTTGCCGCCTAAGGAGGTGAAAAAGGAAGGAAGAGAGTGTAGAAGAAAAGAAAAAGAGGTGGGAGGAAAAGTGAAAGAAGGAAGAAGAGGGTAGAAGAGGCGACTGACTGAATCATCCTGGTCGGGCCAAGCCAGGACACCCGTCTACGAGAAGCAGGGGCCGAAGCGGTGTATTGCCTCGCCCGGGGGCCCCGAAGGGTCCAAACATACCCCGGGCTCAACTCAACCACCAGGGTCCCCTTTTCCCCGGACAGGGGTACGCCACGCACAGCCAGACGTGGGTGGGCGAACCCACATGGCTCGGGGTTCGTAGTGACGCCACTCACCAAGCACCTACTATAAAGTAGGTGCCCCTGCGTGCGGGTATGGTGGCCCACGTGGCTGGGGTCGGTGGTGTTACAATCTCGCGTTTTGGAGTAGTGGATGACTGTGCAGAGCTAGCTGCACGTCGACCGTCGTGACGTATTCATTTCGGCCCTTGTAGTCCACGGTGCGTTCTGCCATAATCCATGAACACGAGAGGGCGAGGATTTCTACTACCGAGGGGACTCGGAAGATGTTAGTGAAGGCGAGTAGTCGCTCTCGCACATGGTGACGGATAGGCGATTCGGGCTAGAACCGTACGAACCATCTGACAGACCGACCGTCCGCCCAACAAAATCTGAAGGGGTTCTGGGTCGCCAATAAATGTATCTCATTTAATGATTGGCCAACTTGGGGTTATGAATTGTTAGGCGTTTTATTAACAGCGTGCTCAGTTACAAGTTTGCTTCTCTTCTCGTGCTGTTCGCTGAGCACTTCTACTTTACTTTTCCTTAAAAAAATAGTTTGCACAATTTTCGGTAGCAGCAGAATATTCTTGGCAGGTAGACCCAAACTTCTGAGGACAGTGGGTCGCTTATAATAGTCCTCGTCGCGAAAATGGTCACGGTACAGGCGATCAGTTTTCACCGGCGTCCGAGAAACGAAGGACGCGCGAGACGGATCCCCACACTTCGGAGTTTTCCGTCGTTCGGAAACCCGTGGGTTTGCGTTTCGCAGTTCAGCACGCTGTTTCCGCAGCCCTCAGCGGCAACATCCCTCTGCATTTACGTTACGTGCACACTGCGCGCAAACGTGATGAATAAGCACAAAAACAACTCGGCGGTATGAAAACGATCGCGCTCCGTGCGTAGCAGCGCCATTGCGTCATTGCGTTCACGGCGGTGTCCAGGACCTCCGAAATTCCGAAGCGCGCACGCGAAGGCTTCTCTCTGGCCGTCCTGTCCGACTCACTCCCCAGCTGTACGAGCGTAATTGTGCTAACTCTGTCGCTCGCCGCGATGGGGCGACGTCCTCCTAGTCATCAATCACAGAGCGACGAGCCGTCGGAGTCGCAGGCATTGCGGGTGGGTGGTGCTTCATCTTGCGTTCATTCATTCATTCATTCGTTGCTTTATCTTGAAATTGTTATTTCAAATATACAAAAGTTGTCTGGACCCATAGCCTTTATGGCTAGTCTGGGGTTCAATCGTAAAAATACACTTCAAAAAGCGGCAGTAAGACAGACAAATACAATGTGCGAAACATAGAAAGATCACATTCTACAAAATAATTAACTGAACTGCTTTTCGTAGTAAACAAAGAATGTTTTCAAGAAAAGCAAAAAGTTATTTTTTAGCTTAATATCCATGGGTATTTCATTCCAGATTAACGCAAGATTAAATTCGATCAGCCTTAGTTTGTCCATAATTTACCGCCATGGCATGTCGGTAAATTAAAAAAGTGATTCGCTGCAGCTCTTGTTTGTCTAGTTCGAGATCTAAATCGGCTTAAGGAAGTGGTTCACCAGTTTCTATGATTTTATGAAATATTTGCACTATTTTTAATTTTGTAAACAAAACTTATTGGCAACACGCCTAGTGATTGAAAAAGAGGTCTAGCAGGGTCAGTTGTTTTTGAGAATGTGAGAAACCGCAATGCCCGTTTCTGTAAACGAGTGACCGGATCGAAGTACGTACTACAAGTTTTACCTCATGACTCCTTACAGTAGGTCCGATGACTGCGCACCAATGCGAAATAAAGTATGCGGAGAATAACCAAATCACAACATTCGCGCGCCTTTAGTAAAGTATGACATCCGTGTGAAATTTTTGAGCAAATCTGTTTAACTTGGTTTTTCATTGCATGTCAGAATCAAACAGAAGACCCAGATATTTATAACACGGAACTATCTGTAACTCCGTATTATCTATACGTATAACCAACTTATCGTAATTTAAAACCTTTTTCTTAGAGCGGAACACTGTATACTTAGCTTTTGTTAAATTAAGTGTGAGCTGATTACTCATGAATCATATCAGAACTCTAGTCAGCTCCTCATTTACCTTATTCTGTAACTCTCTATCGCGTCCCCCGCAAGAAACAATGCCCGTACATTAATACCATTGAATATTTTTAAAACGACTTAAAGTCATTTTCATAAAGAGAAAAAAAATGGACCCAGGCACCAAGCCCTGTGGTACACCGGTTGACGTCGTTTGAGGTGTAGATGTAAAATCTTTTATTACTACGCACCGTCTCCGATCGGAAAGATAGCTTTTTAACAGCTGTAACATACCTCCTCGAAAGCCATAATTATAAAGTTTATTAAGGCAAAATATTGTGATTAAATGTGTCAAATGCTTTTTTTATATCTAAGTATACAACAACGGTGAACTTATTGTCGTGAAGACCTCTCTAAATAAGTCAAGTTAAAACAAAAACGGCTGAAGACGTCGATCTATTAGATCTTAACCCGTGCTGATAGGTGCAAAAAATGAAGTACTTTAGTAAGAAGTTCTTTATACGTTTGCAGAGTATTTTCTTCAAACATTCTGTTGATTATACTTATAATTGAGATAGGTCTATAACTAGACTGTGCAGAAGAGTTTTCATCTTTATAAATTGGTATTATTTTAGCTACCTTACATTCGTTAGGGTATGTTCCGACTTCTATTGAGTGATTGAACAGATGTAGGAGATTAATACTTAATATAGCAATATTAACTTTAATTTAGCGGCAATTGCATCTAGTTCTGCGGTTTTACGTACTTAAAGGTTTTCAACTGTTGATATAATTTCATTCATTTCAATTGCTTGCGTTACAAAGCTATTTAAAATTGTTGTCAATAAATACAGGGGGTCATAGACGTATGGCAGCTGGGCTGCTAGGAGAGGCCCGATATTTGTAAAATAGTCGTTGAATTGTTTACCGTACTTTGTTAAATTAGATCAGGTAATACATGCTGATTTGCGAGAAGGCCTATAGGATCATTGGCTGTGTCCCAGATTATTTTAGTGTTTCCAGTCCTTTGCATAACTTTTGTTGAGTAATATTCTTTCTTTCTTTTCCTCATCAAAAAATCAATTTATTCCTGAAATATTTAAACTGGCTTAAATAGTAATTACAATGTTTCGGTTGTTTCCATTTATGATACCAATTATCTTTTTCTATTAGTACCGCCAAATATTCGCTGGTCATCCAGGAGCAGACTGTAATATTGTATTTATTTTGTCTTTTTTACAGTACTGGGCATTATCGGGCATTTTAGTGTAGCTACGAAACTGTGACATTAAAAATGAGTGATGTGATTATAAGCAGTGTAGATGTGTTATTTATTTATTTATTTATTCAAGGTACCTCGCTGCGCCTATGAAGGCATTATAGCGAGGGGAGGGGGGTGCGAGTACAGATGAGCAAAGGTACAAAAACAAAAGGCACGTGACATGAACACGCAAAACAAAATTCTAATATCTACGTGTTTCTTGAAGAAAGGCACGAGCAACAAGAAATCAAAAACAATCTGAAAAGTCACTATTTAATATTCTATTGAAGAACAGGGATGTAGACGCTATGTTTATTGACTCTTCGGGCCGCGAGTTCCAGTCGATTGTTGTGGAAGGGAAGAAAGAGTTCTTGAACACTTCAGTTCTCCAATGGTACTCTTTCACTCTTTTTGAGTCGTCTCTCCTTCCTGACGTGAAGTGGGGAGGCAGCAAATAGTTTTTATTTACACCAAGGTTAGTTATGAAAAATGCTATGATAAAATTTCAGTCGCATGGAACGCCTTCTGTGGGCTAATGGGATTAAATCCAATTCTTTTTCAAATCGCTAGCACTTGATTTAAAAGTGTAGTTGCTTGTTATAAACCTGGCTGCTCTTGTTTTGAACTTTTTCTAGTTGATTAAGAAGATATGCCAGACTGGGGTCCCAGGAGACACTGGCGTACTTTAAGATAGGTCTGATGTATGTTAGGTATAACGTCAATTTAGTGTTTCGTGAACAATCTTTAAAATTACGTTTTACAAAGTTAAGCATGCGAGTTGATTTTGCAGTTACAACGTGTTTTGTCCAGGTGAGGTTTTCCGAAAGGTATACACCAAGGTATTTTACGTTTGGTACGGTTGCTAGAGAATTTCCGCTGATGTTATATGTAAAGAGGACAGGCCTACGTTTACGCGTGAAACGCACATGATTGCACTTTGCCGTGTTTAGTTTCATGCTCCATGTATCACACCACGCAGAGATACGGGAGATATCTTGTAATGCACAGCAATCTGCGATGTCACGGACCTCGGAGTATACAACACAGTCATCTGCGTAAAGCCTTATTCTTGAATTGAATGAGTGGGTGATATCGTTAATAAAAATCAAAAACAAAAGTGGAACCAGCACAGACCCTTGTGGTACTCCGGATGTAACTGCTATATCGCCCGACTGTTTGCCTTTGATTAAAACGGATTGCTTTCTCTGGTGCAAGTAATCGGTCAGCCTTGCGAGAACGTTACTCGGTAATATTAATCTTGAAAGTTTATGGATGATAAGCGCATGAGATACTGTATCAAATGCTTTTCTAAAATCAAGGAATATGCGATCTACTTGAAGCTTATTATCAAATGAGTATGCCAAGTCATGATGAAGTTCAACCAGCTGTGTCTCACATGAATAATTTTTCCTAAAACCATGTTGCGCCGGAGTGAGATAGCTGTTCCTCAATAAGTGATTGAAGATATTGCTGTATATTATATGTTCCATAAGTTGACATAAGTTGACATGAACACGGTTCTAGTACCTTACGAAGTTGCTCATAATCTATTTTAGTATGCCGTTCAGGATGAAGCTTTAATTTTGTATTGAGCCATTTTTGTAAGGCAAGGTAGATGGGCAAATGGTCAGCCATTACATTAGAGTCTACACCAGCATACACACCCGCAGGCATATTACAGAGAGCATGATCTATTAATGTACTGGAGGTGCTAGCAATGCGGGTGGGTTCAGTAATAGGATTGTGTAAGTTGAAGGATTCTAGAAGAAAATAGCTATTGTGATCATTACCGGCCATGTCAATGTTACAATCGCCAACAATTACAACACGGTCGCTCTGTTTACTAAATAATATCGTAAGAATTGACTCAAATTAGGCAAGAAAAGATGTTATTAAGGAACTTGGGGGTCGGTACACTACTCCGACAATTACGTCACGATCAAGTTTTATAAAATGGGCTTCAATAGCAACGTCACTAATAGAGGCAGGGAGTAGAACCTGAAAGTCAATATTCTCTTTACGAAAAACGCAACGCCTCCACCTCTTGTACGTGCGTGTCTTGGAAGAAAATACAAATTGTAGCCATGCATAATAAGTTTCATTTTTTGTAACCAAGTTTCACTTATTCCGATTACATCAAAACGAGTAACGTGCTGGGAAATATGCGCAGTTAAAATATTCAAATTTTTTCGCAAGACTAAGTAAATTACAACGAAAAACTGAGACCTTATCATTTTCTAGCAATTGATCTACATGGTAAAAAGTACAAGACACGATAGATGTGAGAACACACTTATGTTCATAGCCTCAAAACATTACACTACTTTCATCAAATCCCCCTCACAAGTGATGTGCAAGACAGGCGAGTTCTCTGACTTCCTCAATAGGATCTTGCCCTGTGACATGCAAGCATACTTCCAGTTCTTCTCTCTCCTCTCCTGGCGAGCTTTGCTTAGTAGCATCTTCTTCTCAATGCAGAGATGTTCATTTATGCATAGTGGATCATTAGCATCAAATCCAAGGAGACAATTGTTAATTCTCGTCTTGTTAGCCACTAAGAGTAGCCTGTCGCGCACCGCACGTGTGGCAAACTTCATCACAATGTTAGGTTTAGCTTTGTCCTTTGATAGCAACCGGTGCATAACGCCAATGTCTCCTGCAGATACATGTGCGTCAGGGCAGCCAGCTATTGACTCGACAACCTTCGTCAGATTCTCGTTTGGGACAACAGGAAGCCCTTTGACTTCGACATTCATGTTTCTGGTGTATTGTTTGAGTTCTCTTTCCATTTCTGCTTCCCTTAAATCTTCGGTGAGCTGTTGGTTTTCTTTGAGTTACTGAGAACTTTGTTTTGTTCACTTCCGTTAACTCTTGGCAAAAGACCGTTACATCTTTCTTGGCTTGCTCAACATCCGCGTTCAAGAACTTGATGGATTCTCGTACACCGACAAGCTCGGAAAAAATTTTGGCGTTCGAAATCGGCAGTTTTGCAACATCATTTGTTACCTCCATTGCGAATTCGTCCAACCTAGTTTCCAAATCGGTTATGACTTTAACGACTTCCTTAAGGTGCAACCCCACCCTTGGTTAGTGTGCTTTTTAACCAACAGATGGCGGCGTGATCGCCTTCTACGCCTGTAAATCAATGCGAGAAATTGTGTGTGGTGGCGCTTCGATACAATGGGGTATTTTGACATCCCTTGTCCCTTGCTTGTTTTTCTCTGCACGAGCTTTCTTTGAAACGCGCACAGCTGCGCCAGTTCTCGTCCAAGGGGCGAGTTGCCACGCTCCGAGCTCACGTCTCCGGCAAATGTGGGCAGAACAAAACGCGAAAATCGTCCTGAGCCAAATGGCGAGACACATCTATTTCTAGTTGTGACCTTGCGCTACCTTTGGGCGGAGAATGAGTTTTAGGCGATGCGTAGTTCATTTTGCGGTAAAAACCCTGTACTTTTTTTGTGACATCCTGTACCAGTCTTAATTTGGTGATTTATGCGCTCAAGTAGTGGTGTGCAGAAATGAAAAAGATGCAAACGGGTAGAGTTTGACATTGTATAAAATATAGTGCACGGACGCAGATGGTACGCTGATTAAGAATAAAACAGCCCTACATTTTACACTAGCGTTGAGCGTATCGAAAGAAAAGGGTGCATCAAAAGCTAAAGCTTCTACACATATACTGCTCAGGCCGTTTTGTTTGAATGCTCATAGTACTTTATTACCCTCAGATTTGGTGTAAGTTGTCTCCTGATTGCTTACAAGAGAAAGAAGGAAACATTCTAACTCTGGGTTGATAAAAAAAACTCCACCTACTGACAGCTACCAATCATCTCGGCGCCGATTATGAGTATTCACTGCATGCCAATGGTCGCGTGCTTAGAACGAGTTTTTCCCACGTGATTTCATGCAATCACAATTGTTCTTGACAAACAACGTTTACTCAGGCAAGCAGTCACATGTGAAGCTTAGAATATTTTGTATTGATTGTGGCACACGTGGCAAGTTGCATAGGGTTTTCTAACAATCCGCGAAATAGAATGCTCCTGGGTTACCTTGGTCTCTAATGTATGTAGCACACAAAAGAGCACGAACTGAATCGCAGTGGGAAACAAAAACAATAATGATAAACAAGTGTGTAATCACGCGAAAACTGAGGACTTTGCACATATACAGAAGGTAAGCTTTGTTTCACTAAATACATTACCAGTAAAGCATTTGGTTTTATCCTGCGAGCGAAGCGGGACATACAAGTGCGAGCATACTACCCTGAACTACACTTCCAGTGAACAAGCGCACCATCCAAAACATCGAGCTCGCTTTTATAGCTTTTGGTGCGCTCAAACCTTTGAAAACACAATTATAATCAATTCTATTATTTCAATTATTTTTATTAAATGCGGCTATGTGTGTTTTTTTTGTCTTTTTCGTTCACCTGCCATTTTTTAGTTATATAATATTTTTGCGCAAGTCTCAGAACTATAGTCTGCTTCATCATAAGTAAGAGCCGCAAAATCAAAGATGTAGACAAATAAATAAAACATAAAAAAGAGCGCGAACACGCGAACACACATTAAAAATGCAACGTAACGGCGCATTCAAAATTAGTCGTTAGTTTATTAGAGAGCAGCAGTTTTGTAGGGTGAAATCGTTACCCGTTGAGGGTTATAAAAGTGCAGAACAACTGTTAGCTTGGGGACTTTAACGTGCATTACGCAGTATATGTGGTACACTATCGCACGACGGTAGGATGCAGATGGGCGACTGAATTTAGGGTCCGTGCTTAAGCACCTGGATAAAGGCGTTTTTTACAAGCACCACCAACCATTGTTGTGGAAACGAGAGGTGCTCGGCCGCCATTCGCTTTCAAGGGCCAGACATTTTAGTGTTGCGGCGCCATTTGCCTCCAAGGGCCGCTCAAGACACGGGCCTCGTGCACTGGAACCATTGAGGTTATTTGAAAGACAGACGCAAACACATCGAGGGGATTTAGTCCCTACAGGTTCTGCAGCGTGAGCTCCGTGCTTTGAACGGAGCTGGCGCTCGAGCATTTCTGTTTCTCTCATCCGCGGTGCCACAACACACTCGGCCAACAATCCCCCACCTCCCTTGGTTTAGCTAGTGCCACTATATAAGGGTTTAGCCTGTGAGCTAAACCAAATGAGCTACGCTTAGAGTATCGGCACTTTTCCCCCGATATTGTTGTGGACGCCGCCGTCTTGATGGTTTGTAACAAATCAAACACAACTGCCGGTCGTCATGATTCAAAAGTGCGACTTCCTCAGCATTAGTTTCGGTGTCAGGAAGCTCACATAATATTGCTTTGCTTTGTCGTGAACTGTTTAAACACTTGTGGAGGACAGAAAAGCGCTTCTTGTCATTTCAGGTAAAGCTTCAGATAACTGACAACCATCATTTTAAGCACCAAGATGTATATGAAGCGTAGCTTATTTAGTGGCTCTAGTTTAGCCCTACCGCATCGGCACAGAAAGAGAACGAACAGCTTGACTTCGCGCTCTTGGCGCTGCTTTAGCGGCTTCATCAGCCCGTAGCGTTGGCTGCGCTCCGAACTAAGGTAAAGCAAAGCAAATATTCATATCTTAGGGTTTCACAAGCCAAACCAACAAAAATCACTTAACACACCCCACTAACAAAATAAATTGCAGGTTTATTTTGACTAACTGGAGATCTTTTGACGTGCAACCGAAATCTCAGATTGGCCTCCGTCGGGTTGCGGGCACCTCGGCTGATATTTAAACCCGACAAATATGGATTCATGGCCCAACGCGTTGCCTCAGAGACACTGAGACGATTTAATGTTTTGTGTTTTGTTTTAGTATCATTGCCACTTAAGAGCCACCGAGGTGGTTTTTGAAACAAAATATAGTCAAACCATTCCGACAAGCATAATTTGATTGCGAAAATGATTTTTGCAAGTGATAAAAATATTAAAATGTTTTCGCATACGTCGCGGAATCTGAAATGGCAGAATGCATTTCATGGCGCCCATTTCATTTGGATCGCGTCGGGCATGTGTACCGATGCACAGTAGAACGCGCGCAAAAGCAGCTGTGGTGCAGCCGCAGCTCCGCGTTTGTTGTTTTGACATCTCTGGCTCGCTCACTGCGGGCATCCACGCATCTGACACCCTGACATCTGGCGCTTTTTCTGTCTTTCACGTGGCGTTCCAAGCGGCAGACGACGGAAAATGCACATCAAGCTGTTCTTGAAAACGTGTCGCCATCTGTCCCTTATTTTAAGAAGCTACAATTTGCCGTAACTGAATGGGAAAAGTTTGAGGTCTTATAACATTCTTAACGTGTAATATATCAATATGAAACTTCTGGCAAATGTAATATCGTAGGTTGCTTCATAATTTAATGTCTCGTAATTTTGATTAGTTGACGTGCTTCCGTTTTTATAGCACCATAAAATAATGCCATTTTAAACTTTCTTTTTTATTTTAAAATATACATTATCTGTACAGTTTGTTGCTTATTTTTTTATTTATTACATCCAACCGAACGCTCACGTAAAATACCGTGGTCGATGGGACGTTATAACTCGCGAAATATTTTTTTCCATATTAGAGACTGTGGTCAATTAATAGGTGAATAATTAAATAAAAACTAAATATAATCGTAATATCAAGACATTAAAGTATAATTGAAAAAGAGATCTTTTGCTTGACATTAACTTTACAATTGTAAGATACGTAGAAAGAAAGTTATAAGCCGTCAAAAAAGCACCGAAACGTCATGCACGGTGGGGTTGCAGCTTAATGATACTGAGTTGCTTTTCTCCCATTCCCTTAAAGGAGCTGTGCAACAGTTTCAGTGCTTTGCTTAGATAGTTTGGGAGTTGGTGTCTCGACCTCTCTGAAGTAAACAACAAAAAACCGTTTTTGCATGCATGACCTAGTTTTTATTTTAAAAACTAACCAAGATTGGGGTTTTCGGCACCTCTCAGCTCCTCCTTCACCATCTTCCGAGTCACGTGCGATGTGACATGAAAGGGGGATGCCCTGGGTTCCGGTGAAGCACTTTTTCTAGAGCCATCAGTGAGCAGTGAGAGCTCACCCGCTCGCGACCACGTGACCACGTGCTTGCGCAGCGCGATCAACATGGCGAAAGGAGGAAAGTCTCGTCCGCGTCCGGCCATCCCGGTCCGGCTCTGCCCCCGTCCCCCTCCGGCTTCTGGCGGCTGTTCGCGGTAGCACAAAGAGCTGTCGGTTTTGTTGACCTCGGATAGATGGCACCACTAAAACTTTTTGTAATAAAAGTTTTGTCGCTGATACCAGGTTTTTGACGCATTTATATTTATGTTTGAACGACAACATTTATACAAAAATCACCTTTTATCAAGCAGGTATTTCCACAACTTCCTATCTTTTTACAACTCCCCCATTGACGTCACGCCGCGGGGTTCTCATGGCCGCCGCTCGCGGCTGCAGGTCGGGAAATATTCAAAAATTTGCTTCGCGATTACGCGGTGGAATTCCAACATTTCGAAAGAAGGAGATGTGTTTTCTGTTCTTTGTGACAATATAAACAATGCAAAAAGTAGACGATGCAAATTATTTAAACGTTAAAATCGTTGCACAGCTCCTTTAACGACATCACCCAGGGCTCCGGTCTTTTTTCCCCCATTACTCAAACGAATTTCAGCCCGCGGTTACAACTGTTGCCTTGGGCACCACTACAATACTTATTCAAGGCGCAACATAGTGTAACAAAGACAACGGCGGCAGCAACAGCGACAGAAAAATGCTATCTTTAAGGACTAAGTAAAATAAACCACCAGCCTGTAAAATTCACAGACGATTATTTTGCGTCCGTATGCTGTCGCTGCCGCCACCAAAGTGACCGTCACACTCGTAGGTTCCGCCCACTCGAAGCGGGCAATAACAAATCCAGTGGTTACAGACGGCTGGGACAGATGGTAGTCCTGGCGTAGCAGTATGAAGACACGGTAGCAAGTACACCGTCCAAGAAGCTTGGCTCCAGAACGCGGCTTGCCACGCAGCGAAAGCTTCCCCAAAACACTGAAATTCACCAGTTATTCACCAGGTTGTAAAATGCAGAGACGATTATTTTGCGTCCGTATGCTGTCTGCCTTTTGGACGTCGGTGCCCGTAGTAGTGCACTAAAGTTACCGCTCGTGGAGCAGGTACAAGGCTATAGCGGTTGCGGAATGCGGATGATTAGATTATCATCGCGTTCCGCAACCGCTAGCCTTGTACCTGCTCCACGAGTGGTAACTTTAGTGCCCTACTACGGTTCCCACGCGCTCAAAGTCTTTCTGAAAATTACTGATTTAGGGTTTTCGATGACGCTCAGTAAGTTTCCTATTGCACCCTATGCCTATTTTAACTAATTAAAAAGTTAATTAACGAATTTTAATTAATTAAGCAACTTATCGCAAAGATTAGCCACCCACATAATGTCCCACTGGCCGTATAACTCGCCTGCCCAAACCGCATAAGTGTGAATTTCACGGCTCTTTTAAACAAATCTGTAAAGCATAAAAAAAAACACGAATATCTTAGCTGAAGTATAAAATATTGAAATAACTCTATAATGCTAGAACTGTTGTTATATGTAGTGTATTATATTGTAAATTATTAAATATCATTTTTATGTCTGCTGATATTTACCTACAGTGACGTTTTGAATTTTGTTTCTTTCTAATTCTGCTGTGCTGCTGAACTGTAGAGGGGGATGAGTAAAAGCCAGGTTACATTAGTCGTCTTTTTCTCCATCTTAGATGTTTGTCTGAAAAGAACAATGTTTGATGTTTGTTTTCAACTACGCAGGAGGTGTCCCTGGCGGTTGGCGACTTCGCGCTCAGCCTAGGATACAAGCTACACAGGGCAGCGCCCTGCCCACTTAAGTCTTGCTGGTGCTGGCGCCGTCCACGACCGCAAAAGTCTTAAGCAGCGTCCACACGGCGACACTCATAATTCCCTTCGCTGACGACTTGGTGCGCACTGCGCCCCCGGTTGATCCTCGGCGGCGCGTTCCGTCGTCGCTCGCATCGAGGTTATCTTATGACTACGGTGCCCCTAAACACGTGTCCGACTGGCGTGTTTAGCGTCCTATCCTGCCCATATACATCAGAAGTGGTCCCAAAGTGGCAACAGATGACATCACAAAAGCCGGGCTCTCATGCTGTTGGATGTCTTGATTCTGGCGGTTGGTTGAAGAACTCCCTCGGCGCGTTTAAACTTGCGGATTCGCGGACAAATCCGTGCAGGTAGATTTTGTATCCGGGGGTGGGGGGCGAAATCGTCTTGTCGCTGGCGGAAAACATGGATGAGTCCGAGACCCATATCTAGATTTTACACCAGCGAGGAGTCGTTTTCGCTACCCGGCTCCGAAATCCACGATCCGCCTGCGCGGATCCGCCCGCGAATCCGCAAGTTTAAACGCGTAATACGGAATACAAGAGAACGCGGGTGTCGCTGTCGTCGCAACTTCCGACCACTGACTGGCGAAGCTACCGTGGACTGTCGAGCTGGAGGTTGACCTGACGCTGAACAAGCGACTGCTGCGTACACCACGCACCGCTATACTCTGACACCACCAGAATCGCGGCCGGCGAAAACATTTTACTTGTAGGACGTCATCGGGTGGAAATAGAGGGACCACCCTTTGGATACCAGTCGGAGACGCGTTCCAAGTGCCGTAGTTCTAGAGTTCCGTGTACATGACATTTGGCCTAGGGTTGAAGTGAGCCGTCAGCTTCCGAGACGATATTCTCCTAACTTATCTCGGGCGGAAGAGCCGGAGAATAGAGAGAACGAATGATGGCATACGCCGCCGCCCCGCAGACCGTGCATACAGAGCACGCTTCTTGGCCGCCTGGAGGTCGTTCGCGATGAAATATAACTCTAGTCGCTCCAGGTACAAAGGCCATGTGGCGTCGGTACCCGGCACGAACTCGCCGATGGTGCCAAATGCCGTGGCTGCCGCCTCGTGCCTTGCTTTCCGAGCGCGTCCGCTTAGTCCCCGTTCCCCTCGTCGCATATTTCTTTACCTCGTCGCCGATGTTGGTAGTAGCGGAAGGGTTACAAGTCTATTTAAAAGTTGAACGTTCGCCCTGAGGCCTACACCGTAGCGTTCCATCTGAGATGACGGTCAATCGTCGTTTTCTTCTCTCACGTGGCCCGCACCACGTGCAAAGGTGCCTAACGGGGAGCGGAGTCGAGATCTAAGAGAGTTTTACATTCTTGAAATTAAAGCACCATACTTTGTAGCGCGGGAATATTTTTAAAGAGTAATCTTTGAGGCTGCTTTTCGTTGTAGCGCCGCGTCGCGGACGGGATTGAAGGCGTATCTGGTCCGCGAACCGGCCGGAGTCTCCGCTTTTTTCCTTGTGTATATTATTACTCTATGGAAGAACTTTCAAAGGATAGGAGGTACGAAATAGTCCGCTGTACTTGAACATTTTTGTACCGAAAAGCAGGCTTCGGGTTTTCTATGCTTCGTCCTAGTTTTATTTTGGCGCACTAAGCGATATGCGATTAGTAAAATCCCAATTTATCCCAGCCGAAAAATAATTTCATGGTCCCTGTAAGTTATGTATAAGTCATCGAAACATTTGCGCCTCGAATGTCGCGTGACAGGCTATCTCCTTAAACTGGCTATATGTGCCGATGGCTTGTACGTAAGCTTTTGTAACGTAACGTAACGTGAGAAAACGGGGCTGTGTAAACCAACCGCAACGTAGGAAAGCGGTGCTGTGTGAAGCAGCCTTTTACGGCGAGATGTTTTCGTGGCTTCCTCTCATGATTCCTATCTGTGAGGCGCTGTGAGGTCCCGACCAGTAATATTGATGACCAGCGACAGCTTCCTTGATCTATGTAAGAAAGCATGATGGAAGCCTGTAGTCATCGTCTCATTAAAAAAACACCGTCAAAGTTGTGAGTGTGACATTTTTTTATTCCCGTAAATGAGAATAAAATTTATCCTACTCAAGACTTCATACTGCGCGCCTGGCCAATCGTGCTGAGGCCGATCACAGCGCCGCTTTTGGTGGCGGACGTCGCCAATGGTCACGCGCGGTTTCGGCTCACACAGAAGCGATTCGTATGCCGTAGCTCCAAAATTCAAGCTTGCAGGCAAAAGTAATCCCGTGTCCGCCGCTTTACCCCGTGCTGCCGGTGACCTTGACTGCGTCTGCAACGTACCAAGCCGCCCATTTCCTCGATGGCCCTGGCAGTCATGCAAGACCTCGTGGACATCGGTCCGGCAGTCACGGTACGCATGCAACGACGCTCCTTTGTCGCTCGTCAGCAGGCGGAACAAACAGATTTGGGTGCTCGTTCGCGGATGCTGTCTTTGTGCTTGACCAACGAGACAAATATGGTCACACGCGAACGGGTACGTCTAGCGCTGGAACGCCTACGTCACAGAGCTGTTTGCCTTTCCGGTGAGGTGGACGTTATTATTACATATACGCACTCTAAATATCTGACTGAGAGCTTAAGAAACTCAAAGCGTAGGACGTCCCGAGTGTCTCATTATCGCTCCTCATCCAATCAGATTGCAGCATGAGCCGATCAGATTGCCAAAGACCCAATCACGAAGTGTGAGCATGTACTCCGCTATGCCATGCGTTTTTCAGCTGTCGGGGACTGTAGACGGCCAACAAGTGTTCCAATATCCGTCTTTGGCACATCGGAACGCAAGGATGGACACGCCAATCAAAAGGCAACACACAGAATCCGCAGGAAACGCGCGGTAACGAGACAGCCAAGCGCTCGCCGTCATTGGTTGAGGTCGGGCGGAAACACAAGCTCGTGGGCATAATTGCTTGTGTGCGGGTTGTGTGTGTGTCGGGGGGGGGGGGTTAACGAAGGCACGAGGTGCGCGAAGAGCAGGCGAATTTGCACGCCGTATATACCGACGCTTTGCAGCAGCTGTGCATGGGCGCCACCATAACCGACCTTCAGTTTATTTGTGTTTCCTTTTATTGCGTTAACTAACTTCATGTCATGATTATTACAGCAGCGCAGGTTATGGCCATTTTTGATTCTACTATGTCCTTCTTTAAAGCATAGGCCTTCGTGAAAGCTCGTCAACGTCGGATTCACAGTCTTGGCATCTTATTGAGACCCGAGAAGGTCAGCAATGGCTGCTGTCATGTGGCGTGTGCGATGCGTTTATACTAAAAATCTGAAGCGCCTTATTTCCCGAAAAACACTTAACTTGGGGTCACACTGCTTATGCATCATCAGATTCGAATGCGAGTCAACGCAAGATCCGTACTTCGAATGCCGCGTGGCAATGAGTTCAAGGAGAAAACTTGGCATTCGAACTACGGATATTGCGGTGACACGTGTTTACCAGACTGTCTTTTGTATGATATATGAGTAGTGTTAGCCGGATCCCGGCTTTAGCGGATCCAATTCCAGCAAAATACAGAAGGAACTTGGAGAATGTGTAGTCTGATACCCATAAAAAGAGTACGCGCTGTGACGATGAGAGTGACGTTTGACACTGCTCAGTGTCACAACAGTGGCAGTTTTTTTCTCTGTTTATTTATTTTTGTTTTTAAATGAACTCCCTTCGCAAATTTCATCAAGTGACCCTCCAATTTTGTTTTGCTGGAAATTGTAAACGCTCCAGATTTCATAGTGTGCGGGGTATCGCCATTTGTTGGGCTCGCTTAGTAGGTCGCAATGAGTATAGATGTTTCGCAATACTTTATGCTCGCCAGGTTTACATATAAAATGTCGTCCTAGATTTGACTCAATAATATAACGTTGTTATTGTGGCGTCGGTTCCGACAAAACATCAAGGAAGACATAAAGGGGAGGATTGAAACGGCGATCCGTTAAAGAGGCCTTCGGGAGTTTTCTGAGATCGCCTAAATATGGCGATAACTCACTCTGTGGGACCGGAGCATCCTAGAAATTCCTAAATCACGATCATGCACGGCCGATTTCACTATTAAAAACGCAATCGAAGATAGCAACACACCTAGGTCATCTGAGGCGATGGGAGGAGCATGTTCCGGCAGCCAGGATGACACCTGACCAATGAAAACACGATTTTTCGTGGAGATCGCAAACGATGCTATTACAAAATGTATTTTTTGTTAGAGGGTAAGAGCAAACAAGAGTATGAGACAACTGTTAAATTTTCGTGGAGAGTAAACATAGTACTGCAATAATCGTTTCAAAAACAACGCACAATGTTTCTTTCTTTCTTTTTTCGTATTTCGCGGGAGTGATGTGTCCGGTCTTCTGCTGGTCTGATCTCGAGCGTGCGCTCGGCGGGCCGAATATTCGGTGTCAGGTTAGGGAGAGCCATGGTGGGACGATGCGATGGCTTGAATGGTACACGATTAACACGAAAGTACGACTGACTAAAAAAAAAACTCACCGAAGTCCGGGTGTTTGGGTTGTCCGAGCGATGACCCGCACGCATTAGAAATATCACTCCGCGGGTCTGCCGGTCGGAGACGCGAGGATCATCCACTTGCTATTGGCTGACAGTAGTCCTGGTTTCGGAATATGTTCCTCCCATCGCCTGAAATGACCTCGGTGCGTTGTGATCTTTGATTACATTTTTAATTCAGAAATCGGCACGCATATCGTCATTATTTAGGGATTTATAGGACGCTTAGAGCCAGCAGAGTGAGTTATTGCCATATTTAGGCGATCTCAAAAACCTCCTCAGGGCCCTTCCAACGCAGGTTCAGACAAAGTTAATTAGTCGTAGCAATTCTAAGGTTTCCAAATTATTCTTAGAGGTATTATCCCTTGGAGTTTGTATTATCTGCGCCGCGTACGCGTGAATCCACAGTCATTACCTCGTTGATATTACCGGGCTCGATCGAGGAAATAAAAGCCGGGAGCATATGTCTTAGATCATGACGTTACTTGTATCAAAAGATAAAAAGTAATTACGAAAATGATCTACGAGCCGACGTCCATCTAAGTCTAATTTCGTCAATACAAAAAATAACATTGTGGGCGCCTGTAGCATTTATGGGGGTAAAAAAAAAAAAGAAAGGAAAAATGTTTGTCTTCCTTGCTGACAACTTTCTCTTACAGAAATAAGTGCTTCAATGTTTTTATATTGGTTTGAGTAAATCAGGGTTAGGGGGATGCCACCTTATAAACAAATATTGTCTTTCGCTTTTAGTTTTTGCTGTAATGTTCTCAAAATTTCGCCTACTACACCTGCCGTCAGCTTTACATTCTGGTGCAGTTTCAGCATTCTCCGTAGTTCGTTTATGCGGGCTGAAAATCTGAGATTCATTTTCTCAAATCAAGCCCGGTAGACCAGTTCGGCCGCGGGATGATGTAGCCAACCTTTGGCTCCAATGATCATGAGAGATGAGCGTCAGTGTCCTAGGCTAAAAGCCTCGTAAACATTTTAGACATAAATTTTGAGTATTCGACTTCCTCTACGGAGCACTGTATAACTTTGAGTGGAACAAAAAGGGGAACATGTAGTTGTTTTAAGCGAGGAAAATTACATTTGTCGTCAAGGTGTATAGTAGTCGCCCGTGCAGTGATACGACACAAGCACAATACGCATTACTGCCAATAAGACGGATGGGCCGAGGCGATGTACTGTTCGCGACTCTTGCAAAACGGACGGCACCTAGCGCAAAAACACTGATCTAGCCGGGTCAGGTCTTTTTGCGATTTCGGCTCGACTCTCGTGGCTTCCGTTATTATTTGTCGTGAGTGGTTCGCGCAATAGAAAAGTTGTCCCAGTGACTCTGTCGTTACTGTATAATATCAGCTTCATTCCAGGTTGCTCTGCACGCAACCTACGCAAACGTGTGAACCAGACATTCCGCGTTTATCAACGTTCATCAGCACCGTGGAAGAACAGGGGGCAGTCCTTTCATCGCTACCCCTCCCCCCCCCCCTCAAAAGACAAAAAAAAAGTTATGCCTTGGAAAGCTCGCTTACGCCAATACATCGCCGTAGGTTCGAAATGTCGAGGATAAAAAGCGGGGCAAACCATCTGAATTCAATGCTTGCTTGCTGATGCCCCAGCGTTGTGCCTTGAGCTTCCACGTGGCACGGCACGACCTGTAATAGACCACCATGTTTGCCCCTATAGTGGCGTCCCCTATAGGTCGCTGGAGTCGCGAATATTCAAGAAATAAGCAAGGCCCAAAAGAGGGAAGGAGGAAAGACATGCATCTGGCACATGCTGTCCTTCCTTTCTTCATGGGCAGGCTTTGTTTTCTTTCTTGTTTTTCCCCCGTCTTTTCCCTTTCATTTACTCCCATTATCAAGCTGAGGAACATAATCGTTGTTTTTTTGACGGGCTACCCCAGGAAAAAGTCATAACGATACCAGCCCACTGTTTGCTCGGAGCATTGCTATCATCCGATGGTTTCCGTCACCCGTTATTTGGTCCTCCGGCCTTTTGATAAGCGCGCATCCGCTAAAGTACAGTGCGACGTGCCATCGATATCTGTACGTTTTGTCACTGGAAACAGCCGCGCGTGTTTTCATACAGACAAGTCAGGGGATTTTTAAGGCTTTTAAATCTACGTAACAAAATTGATCTACAACACTCTGGAAAGTTTGGAATGACAAAACCCAAGCTTTTTCTTCGTACTTTTTTTTATAAGGAAACAATTTGGGAGATACTGAAAAATCAATGTTACACACGGGAGGTTTTAATTTTGTCTCGCATGTTTAAATTGTTATGAATACCAGCTGAGTTGTTATAACTGGAAATGTCTAATTATTTGTTTTCACATAGAGAGAACAAAATGTGACCAAAAGAGTCATACCTGAGTGAAGCCAAAATGTCGAGCATGTATTTCGCAATATCACTCATGTAAACTCTTTAACGCGGAAATCAGTTCTACGATTATATTATTTAGTTTTCCTGTGAAGGTTCGAATTAGTTAACGAATGTATGTATTCATTTTTACTCTTGCCTTAAGTTGTGTGTGGCAGTATATAGAGAATCCACGGTATATTTACGTATCCTAACACAAAAAAAAATGTTTTATGCTACAGGAAGAACTAAATATTTAAAACGTTTATCATCACCATTTTCGAAACAAAAAATCTTCAAAATATATATTTTTGGAAATTCTCGGTTCTTTTTTTACCTTTACATTACACTCAATGTAAACGACGGTGTCGACATACATTAACTAAGCATTCAATCCAGCTCCGGGCAACGACGGCGAACAAAATAACGAAAAACGTCGTGGCAAGCACCGTGTACCCTAAAGTTCACCCAGGACGTTCTCCCTTCGCTTTACACGTCTAAATTATTCCTTCAGCTTTACGGCAGCCGGTGTAACGCAAATTGTGCGCCGACTTCACCACTACTACATGTCCCTCCTAATGCGTTCAACTCCCGAGAAAGCCATCATACTCAAATGGAACGATAAAAGGTTGGCGCCACCAAATATAGAACAAAAAAATGACGTCCATGATGACATCCGCTGAGAAGTCTATACAACTTTTATAGCCACTGGCAGCAACAGGAAAAAGGCCCTGCATTCAGTGCGGTCCTTTTATATTTTTAATAATCTCTAGAACTCTTTCATAACGTAATATAGCGTGCACTCGTAGTCAAGACACACAAAAAAAGAAAGAAAAGAAAACAACAAAAAAACGGCAGCAAGGTACGTTTTGAATGGAGGGCAACTGGAAGCCCTTACGTGTCGTTCAGTGTATTCTTAAGGACCACACTCAATCACAGCTCTCTGGCGCTAGCGATGGTCCGAGCTCATTCTTCTTGCAGAACTGTCAAAGTGGAAAACTCGCATGCTGGAGCCCAGCTTTGTGTGCATAGATGTCCTTTCCTTCTTCGTCAGGGTGCGCTAGTGTTCAAAGAAGAAAGAAAGATTACGGACAGAACACGAGAGCAGTGAAAGTTGGCAGTAAATACTTTAAGAGAACACTTCTTGAAGTCCTAAAATGTCAGCCGATGTTTCGCTAGAAGACAATAGCTTCTTCAGATGTTGACCCAACTCATTTTAACAGCGTCGCACACAGCAGAGCTTTGGACTGAATGTCAGGACGTTTATTTAAAGGCGCGCCTCATTCAGACTGGGGACGCTCCAAGTCCAGCACGTTCGCGCGTCAAAGGCTGATCGAGATTTGACCTCTGCGGAATACCGGCCTCAAGACATACAAAAGCTTTCGTTGCTGATTTATGGGCCGATGTTAAACTGGGTAAGGGGACCCTCGGAGCCCTCTCTTTAAAGATCAAACAAAAAAGTATATAATTTAAAGTCGTCTAGTAGCCCATCTGCCGCTGCACTAAAACCCCCATCAATTTGGCAAGCCTGCGGGGAAATCCCCGTCTTTCTACAAACCAGACAACGAGGTCGCCGATCTCTCTTACTTTAAATGCAAACGCGATCCTTCGATTCGATATGCAATGGCTAACACAGCCAGTTTATTGCAAGACCAGAACGCCACAAGTGACAATTATTTCCTTCCGTCGAATCTAAAGCTTTCTTAGGAACCAAGTACATAAACGTTCTTAAATGTTTTCACCTAAACGCTCGATCAGCACGAAATTAAACAGACGAGATGGAATTCCTCCTAGATCTGTTCCACTTTTCGTTTGGTGTAATCATGCTGTCCGAGAAGTGGTTCGCCGAACTACGGTCGTTTAAGATTACCCCAATGTATAACCGCTACTTTTTTAAAGAAAGCCTAAACTTTTAAAAAAAGAATCAGTGAATGCTTCTGTTTGACGTAGTTCTGCCTGGAGAATCTAAATATCACCGTCATTTGTCCTCGAAACAACACTAAACGTGAAAAATATCGAAGAACATGCAGCCGCTCGCCGCCGCCGAACGTCATTGGTTGGCCGAACTGTGACGTCATAAAATTGTAAACTCTTACGCAACCCGTAAGGTAAAACACAGCGACAGCTGAGGTGTGACGTCGGAGCCCCTCAGGTGTCACTTCGGAGCAGATGGACTGAATGAACGGTAAAGGGTGCGAGCGCGCACCATAGAGTCCCCATATCCGTTTCGTATTTAACCGAGCAACACACCAGACGATAAATACATAGCCTTTTGGAACCAATAGGTTTATTAAGTAGAGAATGTCAGCTGTCTGCGTAAAAGGGAAGCGTGTTTTCGTATGTCCCTTCGGTACAGATAGTCACACGCGCTAAACTAAACGCGCCGAATAAAAAATAACAAAGAAGTAGACAAGAAGAAGTGCACTCTCAAATTAAGGTTTATTGAAACGAGCACACACTATTAATACCATCTTTCTGGCTATTCATTTAGAAAACAAAACTCTGTATCTGTCAGGTGCATTGGCGGGGAACTAACCACTTGCTTTCCCCTTGCCTTCTAATTAAGAATGCATCGTAAAATTCCAGGGCAGTTTTATCTGCGTATCTCACGAGAATTGTTGTTTGTTCTAATTCTGGGTCACATGGGCACCTAGCTACTGCGCTGCCATAATGCCCGGCGAGGACTGTTTTACTGACCATGAATGTTATGTTGCTTTCTGGTTATCTTGCTATCAGCGGCCCGTGGAACATTTTGGCTGAGTGCCAAAAATGGCCCCCGACGATATGGAGCGCGGTCCGAGTTGACTGCGCGATACCGGCGAATTGTCCCAATAGCAGCGATCACTCTAAAATCGCTGTAAAATGACCAGGCGCGAATCTAATTGCATCTTTCGCACAAAAATGAACTGGCAATCTTTACCTAGTTTCGTTTCTGCCTCGAGTAAGCTCCTCGGATTCGCTGAGGGGCCTGCCTCTTCTGTAGAAAGATGCTCAAAACTGCTGAACTAGCAACCCTTTACTGAAAATAAGCCTCTTCTTCCACACCATTCAGTTCCGAGATAGGAAACTAAAGGGTGTGGAAGAAGGTCTTCAGTAAATAGTTGCTAGACCAGCAGCGTGTTTGTCCTCTTTTTCTCTCTCCTCTCTCTCTTCGTGTATCTTCCTACGTTCCGCTGGCATCTTTCAGAAGCATGAACCACCATCTAGCTTAGTATCGACGACGCACGACGTTGGCTCTGCGAGCCGAGGGCACGGGCGAGGAACCTTTCGTGACGTCATGTTTTCCCTTCCCTTTTACTCCCTCACCCGGTTCCGCGGAGTGGCGTGGTTTCAACGCAACTGAAAAGCGTCTCTTAAGGTATTACTTGCATGAAATAGCCTGCATTTCATGATATTCGTGATGGTTGAAGTCGGATTAAAAATAATTAAGTGTTTTTGATCAAATTCAAAACCGCTTCAGCTGGCCTTCAAACCGCACTCTAAAAAAAAAAAACCGTGCGTCTACTTTCCCGCGCAACACTCGGAGATCCAATGAGAGCAACTTACGGAGGCAGCTCCGCGAATGACGATGCGGAAGCATATCTTTAGAGCAAAAAAGCAGTCTAAGTTGCAAGCGTAACGTTTTCCATTGCTTAATGTCACAATTCAGACTGCGTTTTTTTGGTCTAAACATATGTTTCGGCATCGTAATTCGCTGAGCTGCCTCCGTAAGTTGCGGTGATTGGCTCGCCAGGTGTTTTGCGGGAAAGTAGACGCACGGGCTTTTTTTATAGTGCGTACTGTATGCCGAGGCGGGGGCGAGGCCATCATTATAAAGACTGACATTTCCGGTTACATGTTCACTCATTTTTTTTTTGCATTCATTAAACCTACGAGATACTGTCTTTATTTATAGGCTAGAGTATTATATCGGTTCGTTATTGTCCGCCAAAATAACTTTTTTTCTTTGCTTACTTAGTTTTTTTTTTAATTTGCGAATGATATTAGGCATAACATAACCATTGGAGGCGACTTCAATATTAACATCTTAATAAAGAAAGCACATAAAAAAATCTATGCGCTAGTCAAATCAAGCGGATATGTGTATACGATAACTACTCCATTAAGACTTTCCACTGGTTAATGGACCTTACTGTATCTCTTTACTACAAGCTACGATAGATCAGATACTAACCGCTGTATTCATAAACGTTCCCCTACTCGACTCCAAACTCGACTCGACTTGAGTAGAGTACGAACGCGCGACTCCACTCGAAGTGCCACTGGTATTCACAGACGCGAATCGGCACTCACTCGAACTCGAGTGAACTCGAGGTTCTGTTTTCCACTTCAACAAGCTTGAGGACGTCTAGAAGCGAGATTAAAGCCAAACGTTTTGGTCAATACAAAATTGTCAAGTGAAAACTAAATATATTCGTTCATATCATCTACAAACGTGTACCATACAAACACCGAATTAGTGAACTACGAAGTTTAATTATGGCAGCGTAAAGTTTGGACGTGTTTGAGCGATAAAAATGACAAAGTCGTTACCTTTTGTGGCAACAAGCGCAAAACCTGGCTGCGCCTAGGGCCTTGGCCCAGCGGCACCGAATTACCGATCTTTTGTCGTGAACTCGTCGATAGTCGTCGATTTTGTCGTTCGTGTCACCGCCGTCCGCCGTCTTCCGTGAAGCCCTGCTGCGTCACCTCGCTGCCTCACACGATGACTGATGGAGGACCGAAACGACTCGCAAATGACCGATTCTGAAGAGCGCGCAGGGGCCCGTTTTATTTACACAGCAGAGGAGAAGGTACAAGCGCTTCTGACGAGACATGCGCGGGTTCTAGAAAACAAAAAGACAAACAACTGCTCGAAGGAGGCGAAACTTAAAGCATGTAAGAAACTCAGCACCGAGTATAACAGCCAGCGAAACTTCCGCCCATGAAGCGCTTAGCAACTGAAGAAGCGTTGGGAAAACGAAAAATCCAGGCACAAAAAGACTAAGTCCGACAAGACGAGGGACATCCACGCCACAGGTAAGTCGATCGTCTGCGTATTCAGGGAAAATAATACAGCGTCGGGATGTGCAGAGTGACAACACCGCGGTCGGGAAACAGTTTTTGATGTCTAACAAGTAAACACCGTCAGCCTGAGCGGCAGGGTGCCGTACCAGGGGCGTAGCCAGAAGGGGGCCGGGGTGTTCAGGCTACGCCTTCCTCCTGAAATGTAGCCTGACAATGTTCCGGTGCCACTTTTCACGCTTCTCCACCTCTGTCCCCCACCGCCCACGACAAAAAAAACCCAAGGCCCACCTGAAAAAAAAAAAATTCCTGGCTACACCACTGTGCCGTACCTCTCGCTACCCTCAGTATTCAACAGGTGCGAGTGCAGCGCGTTTCTGCTGACGTTGCGGGCGGCGAGAGGAACGGCACTTTTTCATTCAGGGTGACGGACCATCCCAGCAGAAATGGCTAAGAAAAGATGAACGTGAAAAGCAGCGGAGAAATGGAGCAGTAGTACAAGGCATACGTTGCATAGAACCACAGCTAGCTTTTTTGTTTCTTTTTAGCCTCTGCTTCTACCAGGCATGTAGCCAGGGGGGGGGGAGGCATGGGGCCCGCCCCCCCCCTTCCCGAAATCTTCCATTTTGCTGGGACATCCTCTCCCCCTCCCCTCATACAGCATTTTGTCATGGGTGCCCCCCCCTTCCCCCCGACGCAAAATCCTAGCTAGGTGCCTGGCTTCTACAGTGTTTGCCTTGCACATAATTTTCTTAATTGGAGGCTGTGTTAACTAGTCCAGGTTTTCATCTCGTGACCGCACCTCATATCCAAGGTTGAAACCTTAAAACAAAATGTCGCCCACTTTGTGATTCTGCTCACGATTAACATGTTTGATTTTGTATGCAAGCATCATCAACTCGCTATGAGACGCCTTGGTGGCAGCGAGTCCAAGCGCCGACATAAATGTGCCGTGTAACAACTTTTGGATGCCCGTAAAAAGGTCCCCAGGTGGTTCTAAGTCGGGGGTGGCCAAGCTGCGGCTCGTGGCTCTCTCCCTTCCCCCCCCCTCCACCCTCCCCCCCCCCCCCACACACACACACACATCCGGCCCCCCTCCGGTCACGCGCGGACTTCCCCCAAAAGAGAAATGGAACGCGCCTTAAATCGAAATACAGGTTGCGGTTTGGTAGTCTTGCGCTACTGCTACCTTACGTACAGTTGAACTGCTTTTGACTCACGTAGAGTGAAGGTAGTTTGAGTTTCGTTTATTGCTCGAAACAAAAGTTTACCCCCCGCCTTGTAATTAAGATCATCTTTATGACATACTGTGTAACCAGGGGTATTAATTGTGATTACATTTGTGTAGTACGCATGGAGGTTAGCAGACAGGGGTTCGGTCCTTCAGCAGGCAGAAACAGTGTAAAGCTGGGTTAACTGTAATTTTTAAACCCTTAACTCACTGCAACACTGTTACGATGTTAACTCCAAGTGTGATTGCAGGTTGAAGTAATTATCCGGTGATAACCAGAAGTTTGCATGTTTATGTGCTGGTTATGCCGAGGGGTCAAACCCTCCAGCTCACCGACACTATTTTTATTTCATTATGAGATGCCCTAATATATGTAAATTCTGTAATAAGTGTGGATATGGTACCACACATTAAATTTGACCATCATCAATGTTTGACGCCCATAGCTGCTTCATGACACCACATCAAAGATTCGTGTTTTGAGATAAGAGCCACCAGACCCGTCTCTGTCCATAATTTATCATGCCTGGAAGCAGAAAATGGTGCTCGAGCCGACCTTTATTGCTCGGCAATATATACGGTATTTTAAATTTTTGGAAAGTTGCAGAACCGAAAATGCAAGCAGTGCATTTGCTCGTGACGGGGTGCCATAAACTGAAGGTGCCAGTTAGAACCGAAACTTTGTGGTTAACTAGTATCCAGAAAGCATTGTGCGGCACCTCGCTGTCAGGAACACTTTAATTTGTGAAAATGTTTTTAAATGTATATTCTCCCGCAAGCCTCGATCTGAGGTCGTAGCTTTCTTTCCCGAAATGCTCGCTGTACAGGTGGCAGTATACCCCTCCGGGGAAATCCAGTGCTCCCGACACACGACGGCAATAGATTTCTTTTTCGCCGCTGTAGATCTCACGCAAAAGTTTGGAAAATGACAACCGCACAACAAAAG
Source organism: Ixodes ricinus (assembly GCA_037355805.1). Lineage (NCBI taxonomy): Eukaryota > Metazoa > Arthropoda > Arachnida > Ixodida > Ixodidae > Ixodes > Ixodes ricinus. The sequence continues at coordinate 53,215 of JAZHYW010018718.1, forward strand.
TCGCCTTCCGTTCATGGAAAACATCTAGTAGGACTAGCACAGCAACGAAGAACTATGTCGTAGCGCTTACACTGCTCATACGGGTAATGAAAAGGTGGAAGGCACTTCCTTTGCATTACGTGGCGTCAGTGCCTCCGCTGTTGTCAGTGTTGCCAACGAAAATGCTGGTTTTCCGTGGAGCAGCTCGAGCTAGTTAAAAATTCAGTGACTCGTTCAGAGAAGCATAAAAATTTCACACACTCGGCTGAAGGCGCATTTCAAGCCAATTGCATCGAGATTGTTTTCTTGAAGAGAAAACTTGACTGCAGAATCCCCCTGGGTTAGCGACAACCTTGTGCATATCTCACGACAAAGTGTATTGCAATGACGGCCGTCTCAGCGGACGCTGGTTGCTGCGCTCTCTCTGAGGAGGTTTCACATTATTTATTTATCAAATAGCAATTTGATCTCATCAGTCACGTCGTTTGATGTGGCAAGTTCTGTCGTTTACCAACTGGATAAAACATGCTATTGGGACCAAGTCTCCTCTGGTTAAAGCACTAAAATGAGAGATGACCCAGAAGAGGAAAAAGTATACGATATTGCGACTCTAACCCACCCCAACTCCAGGATTAGCCCAGAATATCGCACATCGAACGTGCATTGTAGTTTGCGAACACCTAACTTAGAACATTTCTGTGGAAGGCCCAAATGTGACAGCTTGTACCTCTCCTCCTATGCACTCACTGTTTCTCTAGCACTCACGGCGCCAATGTGTTGTTTATGCCCAGATGTCGCCACACCACATGCTTCGCAACTCCCACAAGAAAGCAGCGTTTGAGCTGTGAGTGCTGCGGCACCGGTAAGGGCCACGACTGGCCCTCGTCCTGAGCCACCAGGTGTGGCCCGTACAAGCAGTACTGGAGGCCGCACTGCGGCATTGGAGCGAGCCTTTGCTCCCAGGTGCGAGGCCCGCGTCGTCGCCCTCCAAAAGGGGAGCAGCGAAAAAAGGCGCTACGTGTGCTGCAGATGCGGCTGCTTCGCAATCAACTTGCTCATCAGCGACGCCGCGATAAGCTGGAGCAAGAGCTGCTTGAGCTCAAGAATAAGATAAAGGAGCTGCAGCTGGCAGCCCTGGGCTCCCAGCCACAAGTTTAACCTGCTTTTAGGCACAAGTGTTTTGTTTCTTTCTATTTTAAACGTACCGCGAAATGTGTATGTGTGTAATGTTTTATTTTTCCTGGAATTAACGCGAAAGAAAATGTGTTTGGGCAGCGTAAGTTCGGTCCGGCAATGCATGGCAACATGGCTCACGTAAAGGACATTCTTAATTTTATTTTTTGCCCGATCTCTTAATTTTTCTTGGCAATTACTGTACCAGCTTGAGTGATAGTTTCAGGAAAGTAGAGGGAAAAACAAGGTGGGTATCGTAATAAGTTTCCTCTTTTTTATTTTGAAAGGGTAAATTTAATCCAAGGCTAGATGATGCAAGCTACTGCCCGTTACAAAGAGTAGAGCCAATATCGATCCATCCATCCATCCATCCGAGAAATTTAACCAGCGCAGTATGACTGTTTACACTTTCTGATGTGCTTTTTTTAAACTGTCCTTGGTTATTGTCAGATCGATATTAGTTTCATGCAGGGCTATTTTGTTGTTTCAGCGAGTCCCTCTTATTTATTTTACTATTCACCGAAAAGGGCAAAATAAGAGAAGCATTTTGTGAAGCATTTTGTTCATTTGGATTGTAAGCAAATTGCAAATGTTTACATTTATGTCAGAATAGTGTAAAGTGATCACGTTTGGCTTCACTTTATGTATTGTCATCCTTAAATATCTAGTAACTAGTTTGTGTAGACAAGTGCCAATTGTGATTTTTTTGCCCAATTGCAATTCTCTGAGTCAACCTTTGTTTTTAATAAAAGGAGAAAATGTGCTAAACATTGTAATGTTTCACCATATTTTTCCACGTTTTGTTTTTGTTACGATTTATGTAATTCCTATTCCACTCCTATCATCGCTGCATTTTGTTTTACGAAATTTTCATGTATTAAATGTCATATCGCTTCCGCCACAATCTCATGGAGTTCAGACGGATCTCGTTCACTCTGTCATATTCACGGCCAGTGAGACGGCAGGGCCCCGTACTGATACGTGGGGTATGGCTTCCGACATTCTTGGCCCTAAAATATTTCCTTTAGTCGTTTCAAACGTTTCGTCGCCAGCAGGATCATGATTACCCTATTTCTGGAATGTTTCGCCAGGCAGTGCTGCTTTCTGAATCACTGGTTCAGCAGCTGGTCAAACACTACTGAGCATGGTGCCCAGAGCGTACACGGCCTAGCTGGTTGGGCAACAGGCGCCGCCGTGCAGCCCAAATAACCGGAAGTCACTTTTCTAACCCATCTCGCCCGACGAGTGTAACAGCCAGTGGGAGCTTTGCATACCGGTTTTTGAGTCAAGTGAAGGTGTGAAGCGCGCAATAGTCGAGGGCTTCCCGAGGAACCGCAATGTTATTACAGCGTCCACTCTAATAATCCAGGACCTATTGTATGAATCATACTTGGTAATATTCATTGCAACAACAAGATATGATTTCAAACATTCAAGCATTACTTTATTCCCAAAATAAGCAACCTGTGCAAAAAGTAAACATCTGCTGCCCAAGTCAAAAAGAAAATTGTAGGGGTGTACTATTGCCGAATAGTAACACTAACATCAAATCGAACCAAGTAGAAAAACTGAATATCAAATACTAAATGTGAATAACATGAGCTATCATCCACTTCTGAGGAAATGTCCCTACTGGAAAGACAGTGCAATGATGCGTCTGCGTGTCCGCGAGCCGTTAACGGTGTCGACTGGCTCTGGAGGGGAAGGCAGGATGTGGGGCCTCCGGCGTCGTCGGGGGACTGGTGACAGGAGGTGGAGCAGGTGGGCAAAGCTCATTCCGTAGGCGAGTCAGAGCAGCGCAGGCGGTGATTATGGTGGCTAACCTCTCCTCCTTATACTGCAGCCTCATATTTAGGCATAAGAAGCGCTTCTGGAACACACCAAATGCCCGTTCCTCCGAGTTTTTTTTTTTTTAGATGTGTTGTTTGGTACTTATGTGAAAGAACAGTGGTGATGTTGGTTGTGAATATACAGTTCTTCGCTACAACCAGATATTGTTGTCCAATGTGCTGAGTTTTAGATATTCACTTTTAGTCGTCGCTACTCGTCGGTGTGGTTCAAGTACCCTGTACAGTACGGCCTGTCTGTGCTGGCTGCATTTTTGGCATTTTCTATTACTTGTTAGAGGCTACTGTTAAACATAAATTGTCATTTTAGTGGGTGTTTTCTGCATTATAGTCTACTGAACTCTTTGGCCGTACTGCAACTAGCGACGCACCAGCAACTGACACCGACCAATTTCAATTAGAAACAAACGTTCTCGAGAAAAGAGGTAGACAAAACTGTGATATGTTACATTCTGTACACCCTTGGAAAGAATTTGTCAACAGAAAAGTGGATAGCACCATTGGATTCGCAAAGCAGAAGGGCCCAATGGTAGAACAACTCTGGTAATGGTAAAACCCATTAAGGCCGAATGGTAAAAAACAGAGAATAGCAGAAACAGTAGTAACCAAAGGGCACACTGTGGCTAGTGCATTGCGCCTTATTTATTATTGTTAGCTGTTCTGATTTTCGTGCTATTATTTCTTCCAACGGACTAGTACATACCTGCCCTCTGGGCTGTGGGCTGCCCCTGGGCTGCTGAGAGGCATCAGGAGAAACGACATGCAGGCATAACCCGCAACCCCGAGCAGCAGGCCAGGAACACGCCGGTGCTCGTAAAGGACCCGTGCACGACTGTCGTCGAATGTTCGACTGTCGTGCACGGAGCCTGACCAGCCAGCGACGAGATAAAAAATTGGAGCTGGTGTCCTGTGATGGCCTGGGGACAGGCAAAAGCAGCACTAATGAGTGGGTTGCCATCATGTGGAAACAAAAGTACTCAAGCTGAAATTTCTACTTTGGTTAGCATATGAAGGGCATTCGCAAGGTTTTGAAATGAACATGCTATAGAGAAATAATACTTAAAAAACAAGCGAGCTGGTGATGATTCATGGTAATAAAACCCGAGACTCAGGAACACGTTGTGTTGCGTTCGTCCCCTTCTGTGTTCCTGAGTCTCGGGTTTTATTACCATGATGCTATAGAGCATTCTGGCGATTTCATCTAACTTAAATATGCTTAAAGGTAGAGTTACAAAAAGGGTCGTTGATATTGATGATGATGATGTTCGGCCACTTGTAACATGAGGCCTGATGGCAAACACGTTGCGAAGTGAAGTTCAGTCAGGTCGTATTAGACTTTAACTTAGATAGATTTATTTAACATAGTACGTTCACAGTGGTGGACGCGACAAGACGGCGCCACCCGGCACTTTCCGTCCTCCAAAACCCCAACAAGGAGCCCAACCCCAACCCAGCTCCATCCGTCTCAAAAAGCCCTGTCTCAACCTTGGCCCCTCCGTTTTAGAGTCGGTGTCAGGTTCCCTCTCCCCATCGTCCGAACCAATCACCCAGATTCCCACGCTAGTTCCTTTCTGGTAGACGGTCGGTCCTAAAAGCACACAAGCAGAACAACAATATGCTGTCTCAAACGAATAACCAAAATAGAACATACAAAAACCCCACGTTTTCTTCGACAGACATTACAAGAAGGCGCCGTGCAGATGGGCGCACCCGCGAACCCGGCCCGCTTACACATGAAAGCAAAGCCGACATGTTCGGCACTGTTTACTACCCCAAAAGCCCCAATCCGGCAGCCACCAGTGGGAGTGCGTCCCATTGTCCCGGCTCCCCAATAGACATTATGCGAAATTGCTTTGTGGTCTGACAACACTGAGAGCGTCGCCATTTTAATGTTGGCAAGCATTGTCGGTACCGGAGCACGGTGGAGGCATCGGAGACAGCCGTACGGGCAATGTGCGATGGCGCAGCAACTGTTTTCCGCCTTCTGACCATATTATGTGGACGAACAGTTTAAACAACCTACCGCAACTGTCTGACAAAACTATCGGAAGCCTGTGCACGCTGGCGACAACCTCGTCGAAGCAGCGGACCAAGTCCTATACGCCTTCGCTATGGAAGCTTGTTGTCGCTAGCGTGTGCACAGGCCTACGAAAGGACTAGACCGTCAGGCCTTTCATCTTTAAGAGCACTTTGAATTTTTTTTCGGTGCGAATACGCTTGAAGCAGTACTGTTTTGCGGTATACTGCTCCACGCGAATACATAAAATTAGTTTTTATTTATTTATTTATTTAGTCTTACTGGTGGTGGGTTTTTTAGTGGAACACTCTGTGTTGTTTTAAAAGAAACTGTGCCCTGGGCAATATTTTTCAAGTGTTGCAAAGGGCTAAAATTGGTTTCAAATAGCATTGACCTCAAGCACAGTTGACGGATGTTGTGCCATTATAATTAAGATTTCTTCAACCCTGGCAGAATAACTGCAGTGACTTTCTCAAGACTACCCCCGAGCTTCTTTGCACTAAACAAAATTTCTACCTCGGCTGCGACAAAAAAACATAAAAAAAGAAAAGGAGGTTGTAAAATGATGTTGGCACCGCCCGTGTTGCTTCATTCGACGTCCGCAGCGTAAATTTTTGCCGCCGCCGACATCGAAGTTTTAGCCTCTGCAATGAACCTAACCATACCACTGTTCGCCATACGCATCTTCAATTATGGTTGGTGGCGTAGATTATTAAAACTGCCACCTTTTTGCCTCGCTTAACAGCCTTGGTCTCGTCCGCATGCATTGAGCTGCTTGCGCATCAAGAAAAAGGCAGGCCGACACTACAACGCACATAAAAGAAAAAAGAAGGTCAAACAAATTTGGTATAACTTCGTGAAAAGATTGGGGCCCAGTTCAATAGTTGTAAATGGCTTCACGCCGCGCCATAACGTCCGCATGTTTCTTGGCGTTCTCACCGACTGTTTTTGTCAAAAGCTGCGTCTCAAGTGACAAATAAAAATAAGTAAAAAAAGTGAACCCTGTTCAGATTTGTGTTCACGTCACGCACATATCAAAGGTTTATCGCTGCATCCGCAGCGGAACGCAGCAATCGTTGGCATCGCATCTCGCACGAAGCGCGGTCGCTTGTTTACATGGGGTCTTTGCCGGTCGGGTCTATGGTTTCGTTTTCTCGACACTAACAAGATGGCGGACGTAGTTCTCGCCGCGCTACTAGATGGCGCTCTAAATTTCGCATATGGCCTATTAGACAGATGCCGGGTCGAGGCGCCCCTGAGGGCGACATCTCCCCCATTCTCGCGGTCAGCCAGCCGTCTCCCCCATCGCCTTGGCGATCTTTCCGACGACACAGCTGCGCTTCGGCACAAACCGACAAAAAAAGAAGGAATAATATATGCCTGAACCTAACTGGTTGCTTCATTCCAAGCTTTTCCACAAAGTTGGATATTGTGCAAAATACCCCTCCCCCCCCCCCCCCCCCTAAAAAAAATGTTTTGAAGAATACACATTTGTTTACAAGTTCTGGTCCATATCGGTCACAATATCTCCGAGCGCTCACGCGCGGCACCGCGCTTCAATGTGTATTTTTTAATTATTATTACTTTATTGTTGTTATATAACAAAACAAACGAACAACTGATCTGAACTTACCTGCACGTTTCTCGAGAAGAACCCCTTTCGGTTCCTGTAGGCCTCGCCTTTGGGACCGCCAGGTCCCTTTGTTTTGACGTGGGTGCAGTCGGTGCACCCACTGACGCCTGGGAAGTTTCCGATCTGGCCAAACTCCAGCATCCTTTGATCGAAGACCGCGTCGCTCTCAAGGAATTTGACCAGGCGGGGGAAGAGAGGGAGCCAGGACCCGCGACACTCGCTCGATCACCCGGCAAACCGTCGGTTGGAAGATGTTCACAATGTCCCCTGTAACTATTTGGAAAGCTCCGGCTCCATAAAACCTCAGAGCAATCAGGAGCTGCAGCATCGGAGAGAGCGGCAGACCGCGGTCGCTTTCGCTCGCCTCCAGCGGCAGGGACTCGAGGAGGCTCATCACGGTCGTCTTTCTAAAGCTGCTACGCATCAGGAATTTGCGGTCCTTGAAATGTTCGAGTGGGTTGAGCCTGTTCCTGCAACGACGTCTAGGCACGTCGACTGGTTGGTTGTCGTCTTGGCCGTCATAAAGGAGCTCATCCACGCGCAGAACGAAGTCGACGAAATTCGTGAACGACGCGTCGGCCGCCGTCCCTAAACTCCACTCCAACTCTCGAGTGCCGCTTCAAGGTAGCTCCATCGCAGACTCGAGATCTTGAGTAAATTTTTGAGTATTTCTCAAGTCGAGTGGAGTTTCGAGTGGAGATCTGTTTAAGAATCGCAAAACCACTCTCAAGTCGAGTTTCGAGTTGAGTGTCGAGTCAAGTAGCGTTTAAGAATATGGCGGTAAACCTGGTGTAGTAATAGCCAATTTGGGTATATGTTTGTGAGCAAATAAAAGGGAAGCTACAAAAACAGTTAAGGGCACATTCCAGGATAGAACACTTGATAGCCTGTACGATTTCAGGCAGACTATCTTGATTTGTACTGAACCGACGTCCTTCAAGAAACGAACGCAGATAATGCGTATAACTTGTTTTTAGAGCGCAGCTCCTAGGCGCCCGTTTCCGGCTTCAGCGGCGTCGCCGTCGGCGTCGTTGTCGGCGTACTCCGCAAGGTCACGTGACGCCCCAAGGTCACGTGACCCCAGGTCATGTGACCCCCAGGCCACGTGACCCACCCTGAGGTCACGTGACTACCCTGAGGTCACGTGACCCCTCCTCCCGAGGTCACCGGACCCCCAGGCCACATGACCCCCCCCCGAGGTCACGTGACTCCCCTGACGTCATGTGACCCCCCAAAGGACATTGAAGAATGAGGGGAGAAGGAGGAGGAGGAGGTATACCCTCCCCTGAGTACCCTTCCCTCCTCCTCCTCAAAAGCTGCACTCCAATTCGTCGTTACAGGAAGTTGTAAACGGCTTGCACTTTTTTATAGCAAATTCATAAACAAATTAATTCTGTGAAAGTTGTTGTCTATACAAAACGTTAGGTGCTTTTAGAAGGGTCGCAAACCTTGGATTACAAAAAAAATCACTCACGAAAATTTGTATTAAAAATGCTCTCAAAAAACAAAAAAAAAAAAAATCCTGTGAAAACAAGGGAAACTGAAAAACTTGCAGTGTGTGTACCTAATCTAAATCAACTAAACAAAGAACAGCGAAATGTAAGAGAAACGTAGTTTCGAAACTCTCTTCATGTAATAACAGAGTCGACACTCTATGGAGAAAATTACATTGTCTTAGGTCGTTTATGTACCCAGAAACAAGTGGAACAGCTTAACTGCAATGGTGAGGAGGTGTCTGGTGAAGTTCTAGGAAATCCGTTTAATAAGTATTTTGTAAGCCTAGTTAAATAAAGCTCCGAGTCAGGTGCTTCGAAATTCGAAATTATCATTCCATGTTTCTTCCGAATGTTACTAGTTCTGATGTTACCTCTGCCTTTAATGATTTGAAATAGTAAATGTTGCGACTTCGATGATTTACAGATATCACCACTTAAATATATAATTGCTATTATTTCTCCTTTCTTGACACACATATTTACCCTCCGCTTACAAACCGACCTGTATCCGCCGCAGTTTTGTTTTCGCAAACTAAGATCTTCAGAACGGGCACTTATTGAGCAAAAATATTATATTCCTAAAAAGAAAAAAAAATCATGCTAAGAGTATTTATTGATTTTCCTAGCATTGGATTATCTAGATCGTAAATTTTTATTAAAAAATAGATATATGGTTTTTGTGGGCAAGTCTCACAACTTCTACATTCGCATTTATCCTCCCGCAGACAGCATGTTAATATCAATGGTCATTCATCTAAATTACTTATCTACAGCGAGTGACTCGTCACAACTTTGAAATGGCTGACCAACTACGCGCTGTATAATTATCCACACAACCCCAATTATTATACGTCTAAAATAAAACCAATACAATCAGGCGTTCCCCAAGGAGGCATTCTCGGAACTTCTTTATTCAACATATATATAAATGACAAAGTGAATATTAGTCAATCAGCACATTTTGTTATGCATGCCGATGACGCGAGCATACTTTTAACGGCGATGACGCTTCGGAACGTATAGGTGACTTGAGTGCATTATTGTAAAAGGCTTTATATTGGAGTAAACATAATGCTTTCAAAAATAAACGCCAATAAAACAAAGAGAGTCCCCTTCCTACAAAAAATAAAAAATATGCATGTTAATATTACTAAGGATATTTTTCTAAGTTCTTATAAAATTGAAATCGTTCCCACATTTAAAACTTCAGGCGTTGTCTCTCATAAAAGCCTGTCATGAGACGCAATGTTAATCTTATCGTAGAAAAAATTGTCTAGTCCAGTCGGTATTGTATACCCTCATAAACACATCTTACCGCTCCGAACAAAGTTACGGGTACAAATAGCTTTCTTTATTTTTACAATTAAATGATGGTCATATTTTGTGGGGCACTACTACACATACTTACCTACAAGATATGTTTTTGCAAAAAGATACCAAGAAGCGTTAGTAATGCTGAAATTGAATATCAATTAGTGATCTACAAAAGATACTACAGAATCTAATGTACACAAATGCATCCTCGAAAACGTAGCGTAATCAACACTGAAAACATAAAAGTGATCATTCAATTAATGCAAAGGTACAAACAAGCTGGACTACAATGACGATAATAATCCCTGAAGAAGGGGATCAAGGGGGTCAAAGGACAAACACAAATCTCCCAACACAGCTAGGTGACTGGTGCGCGACCGAAAAAATCCGCCTGGTCCTGGTATCGAACCAGGGATTTATCCATCTGCAGTGGAGCGCACTGCCAACTGAGATAATCAGTAGTTAGACGTCAGTAGAGCAAACGGGTTCTATCAGTTGCCACCAGTCTAACACCAACAGGTGTGAACGGCCTGCATTTTAAGGTAATGATGATAATGCAATTAATGCAAAGGTGCAAACGAGCTGGACAACGTAAGCTGATATATCTGCTTTACTCTACAGACGTCTAAATCCTGGTTAGCTCAGTTGGTAAAGTGCTCCACTGGAAATGGCGAGGTCCCTGGTTCGATACCAGGACCAGGCGGAGTTTTCCGGTCGCGCACCAGCCACCTAGCTGTGTTTGCATATTTGTGTTTGTCCTTTGTCCCCCTTGCTCCCATTTTCCGGGGATTATTATCATCAATGTTGTCCCGCTCGCTTGCACCTTTGCATTAATTGCCTTATCATCATAAACTGAAAATGCAGGCCGTTCAACCCTGTTGGTGTTATACTGGTGGCAGCTGATAAAACCCGTTTGCTCTACTGACGTCTAAGTACTGGTCCGCTAAGTTGGTAGAGCGATCCACTGGAAATAAAGAGGTCCCTGGTTCCATATCAGGACCAGATGGATTTTTTCGATCGCGCACCAGTCACCTAGCTGTGTTTGGGGATTTCTGTTTCTCCTTTGTCCTTCTTGTTTCCCTTATCCAGCGATTACTATCGTCAACATATAAGTATCCAACGCGAACTAAGGAACCTGGTGAAACTCATTTTTTTATAGAACAGATTATGGCAACCAGATTGGAGCTTATACTTTACCGACAACTGTTAATCAGTTGAGTTGGCAAGATATCGATTCCAGCAATATATCAGTGAGGATCTCAGGGAAATTGTTTACGTCAAACCAAATGCCTACAATGAGTGCTGATTTTATTTAGCTAAGTTATTTTTTTGTGTTTGTTTAAATGTGAGTTTGAATGTACTGTATCTTTTCATAATTGTGTGGGTAGCTCCCTTGTGCTATTGCTTTTGTATAATGTGGTTTATTTCCTGTGGTAGTTCAATCGTGTTTTAGATTTCCTATTTTGTTATCACTGTATAAGGTCCTAGCATTTTGTTAACATCGCATAAATTTTCATTGGTGTCTACAACACGACTTCTGGTTTGAATGGCTAGGAGCCAGTCAAGCTGTTTTCGCAGCTTTTCTTTCCTGGTCACCTTTCAATATTGCGTTTCGTTCTAAAAATACAGAAATCATTATGTTTCTCCAAACTATCTTAGAGTTTGCGGCGTCCAAGTGTGTGGGTATTTTGCGCGCGTGCGAGTGTGCTTTTCTTTGTTCTTGCGGCGTACTCCTTTCGTGTCCGTATCTGCTTGTATTTTCGGGCAAAGGGGAATGTGTCCATGTCTGCGCATAAGGAGATCCGTGTGTACATAGTGGAATTGTATGCGCACGTCTGTGTTAGTGCCTGTTTGTGTTTTTATTAAAGGGCGTGTTTTCGAGTAGGGTTTTTCTTGGCGTATGGCATGCGTATTCATTATTTCGCTTGGTTTGAAACGTACATGCGGGCATGCGCGTGTAGGGACACATGTTCCTTCCTGCAGGTACACGTACGTTCGTAATTAATATTTGCACAGAAAGTTTTTTATGGGCTCGATTTAATGCGAAAAACATTACGCTCGAGTGTTACGGAAGAAAAACAAAACGTTACACACGAGGTAAAAGCAAGATAAGGTATACAGAGCCCAGAACAGGCAATGCATACTTTCACAAAATTAATCATACGCAATAATACTAGGCACTACTTAATCGTAACGAGCTTGATTCACTAAGCGGCTCAGCGGGAAACAAACCCCGGACCGTGCGAACCACAGCCCGATGCCTTTGTTCGGCGCGACTAGGAGGATGTGAAAGACAACATAAGCAGCTGAACTAAGCATGACCCATGGAGCCCACGGCAGCAGGCAATCAATGAAGAGCGAAGCTGGCTTTCGAATGGCTATGCGTTGCTCCCCACGCGGCCTCAAGATGTTAGGGGGCGGCTCATAACGCGCTAACGGATAGCGCAGCAGGCATATGACGTCACAACTTCGCATTGAGGCCCATAGAGAGCGTTGCGTGCTCGATAAACGTACTCTCCTCGCGGTTAGTTCAGTTCAGTGTTGTACACGTTCTTCCAAAGCGGGAACACAAGCTCATTCCTCGTTCGTTCTCAATCTTGGAACGAGTTCCCGACCGAAGTTCCCGTGGTTCGAAAATAACGTGTTCCCGTTACATTTCTAAAATTGGAACATTTTGTTACATTAACGTTATTTTTGTGTATGTTAATAAAGCATTGCGCTGGATATCGTAGATAAAATAAACCTGACAAGTTAGAATATCTGCATCGTGTCGAGTCGCCATGGTGTCATTTGTTCAAATGTTTTTTTTTTCGACTATCTTTTGGCCATTTTTCCATTCCCTTAAAGCCGAACGCTAAAATAGTCCTTAATGAAAAGCTCATACGTCTACTGAAATCGGGTAAAATTGCAAAACCCCATCCCCGTCCCCCTAAAAAAAAAAAAAAAGGAACGTCGTTTTTTTTTTTTTTGCTTTTTTGAAAACGTAACAAGTTGCCATTTCAGTTTCTCCGATGCGAGATAGAGCGGCGGCTTTCGTCCGTTTCTACTGAGAGAAACGCCGTTCCGTGGAACGCGCTTCCTTGCAACGCCGTTACGCACAACAATGCTTGAGTTACAACAGGGGACTGCTCGCAATCCAAGAGCACAAAGAACTTAAGACGCTAAACGCACCCTCGTAAAAAAGAAAGCCCGTGGAAACTTTTCATCAAAGCATATTCCTCACACACTCCTTTCCTAAATTAATATTAAACGGTCTTAGTCATTCTTTTCAACCTGGGGTGCAGATGAGTGTATCGCTTGTGCAACGCATAATGCACGCACAACATATTCTGTACTCCCTGGGTTTACCAAAATGATCAAGACAAGTCAAAATTTTAATCAGGACGTGAAAAACAAAACACCGAATTGAGCAAAAACATTAATTTGTAAAGCTGATCAAAAAGCAGAGCTAGCTTGTTAGAGTATACGCATGTGCTTGGTTCAACAGTTTTTATCTCTGAATTATGTCAATTTCGCGCAGTTACCTTTTATTCAAAATACCAGTGACACAATAATCATTCTTATCATCATCATCATCATCATCATCATTTATTATCTTTGAAGGCCCTTAGGGGCATTACACAATGGAGCGGCACACTGTTTATGTATTGTTTTTCAACCGAGCAGTTTTGCAAGCAACCTTAATATTAATTGGTCGGATAAGGCAGGTTACAAGGCAGCAAATTTATGTGTGTCAGTTATTGTATCAATGTCGTTTGGTAGTATGTTCAAATCGTTGATGGCCAAGGGTGAAGTTGAATGACTGTATGAAGTAGTTGACAAAAGAATAGACCGCTGCTTGCAAGAGTGGTCAAAGCGGGAAGGAGTGGGGGGGGGGGGGCGAATCTGCCATGGGAGTAAAAGCACGGATTCACGAAGAGGCATATGTTATGGTAAAATATACGGTGAAGGAGAGAGAGACGGGACACTCGGCACAGCAACGAATATCGGAATATGCGGAAACCTTTTCGAAACGGGTGAAATACGAGGATATCCGTAAAGGACAATTGCACCTTCGTGTTTTGAGCGGATGGCTATATGTTTCGTTTTCAGCATCCGATTATATCGAGCGCTTCAAAATCGGCCATTGTCACAAAAAAAAATGGGAAAGAATATTTTGTTTGCGACGTTGGAAAAAGGTGAGCAACTGTCCGAGCGATAGGTCAACGCTCTGGTAGAGAGTATGACCAATGAAGAGAGACAGAGACGTAGGACGAGAACACAAAGAAACTTTAATTTAGTAGTAGGCAGAAAGCTAATTATGATACACACCCTCTGCACAAATAGCTTCTGTAATAATTGGATAGGACGCTGGCGAAAACAGGGTATACAAATCAAGGTTTACGGAGGCTTATACAGTCACCAATGAAGATGTTATGATTAACCGAATCCAAATATGCTGATTAAAGAAGTAACAGCTAGGGCGGAAAGTCTCATCTGGCGAGTCGATAGTTGACGACGTCTCCCTGCGCGGTCCGTCCAAGGTGGAGAAGTTCCGGCGTTCGGCTGGCGCACTATGGGGGGGGGGGGGGGGGGCTGGCCTCGCACCCACTTCTTCAGCTGGCACGCCCACACACAGCGGACTCCGTCCTGTGCTTGGCGTGGGGCCATCGACAGTGGTCTCGTCGCCCCGCTCGACGACGCGATGCGTCCGTTCGCCTCAGAGTATTTTCTCGCACTGCCCTTTGTTCCTCGCACTCAAACCCAGGTTCGCACACCAAGCGTGGAACTTCCCTCTCCCAGACTGTCGTTGCCCTGTGGATCTGCCCTTTGGCCAGAAAAGCAGTCTGCCGTCTGAACCCAAACATTCCCTGCCGTTTAAAGCGACACAACTCCGATAGGTTCAAAGACCTCATGTTATGTTTTTGTGTTTAGTTTGTTTTTGGGCAGAGTTGCGAGACAGCGTGCCTTGCAATATTTATGCCTGTGGCCGCCACAGACGTGGCCGTCTGCGGCACATGGGTTCGGGAGTAACCCGAGCCTCCGGCAAGGCATTCAAGAACCGGGGGCTACACGTTAGTTCACTGGGCCCGGGCGGGCGAGGTGAGGGGAACAAAACAACCGAGCAAGATGCTAAGAAACACTTCCTGCACGCGTCGGTGAATCCGAAGTTGGGGGAGGATTCTGGGAAACCAGGCGGCCGCTCACGTCAACAGACACGTACTCCTCCCCGACCTTTTTATATTACCCTAGCCGTTTTATGTGACAGCCATCGAGGCGTGCGATGCGTCATGGGAACTCCGTCGCAATCGGGACGTCAGTCTCTTCAGCACAGCCAAAGGCTAGCGTTATTATGAGCGTCGCCTTGCCGTGGCATTTACGTGTTCCAATCTCGCGTTTCGGAGTGGCGGAGGCCTGCAGAATTGCTCGAAGACCGTCGTGACGTGTTCATTTCGGCCCCTGGAGTGCTTGTAGTCCGCGGTGCGTTCCGCCATAATATATAAACTGGAGAGGAGAAGAGTCACAGTGACTATTGCGGGAACCACGTGTTATTTATCTCCCTATCTAGGCCTAGCACACGCAGGCAGTGGGGACTGCGATGGCGGCGGCTCCCGGATACGAGGCAAGGCCGCATACCTCGAAGAGGGCGGTGTCTCCTTCGCCCTTTTGGGTGAATGTGCCCCGGCGCACCCTTGGGAATTATTGTGGATGCGACCCATTTGCGGGCTAAGCCACACCACCTACCCCGGGCGCGTCCATTTCCCGGAGACTAGATCAGCCGGCCGCAAACGGCGGCCGAGACTCTTTGGTGAGGGGGAGGGAGGCTCTGGGCCACGGAGCCTCTTTCTTTTTGAGCTCCTCCCTTTCCACGAATATGCCTAATACGGCAGCTTGGGCCCCCTCCAGGTGTATCTGTCTAATACGACAGCAGCGACATTTTTCCGTTCTTTTCTTTTATTAGTTTGGCCGAAGGGCAAAAGTGTGGTGGCATGGAAGCCGATAAAACGCGTCAATCTACGGACCCACAGACATCCTGTGTTTCTACGTGGTACCCCCCTCAAAGGGAAAACCCACACTATAAAGAAGACGAGAATTTCGACTATTAAGGGGACTCGGAAGATGTCACTGAAGGCGAGTAGTCACTCTCAGTCATGGGACGGACAGGCGATTCTGGCTAGAACCGTACAAACCAGCAGACAGACCGACCGTCCTTCCGACAAAACCTGAAGGGGTTGATCATTAAGAAATGCATCGCATATAATAATGATTGGACTACTTGTAGGTAGCCGCTTTTGGGTGTTTTATTAACAGCGTGCTCACTTACCAGTTTGCTTCGCTTTTCGTGCGGTTCCCTGAGCTTTTGCATTTATTTAATCGGAAACAAATAGTCGGCACAACCCCTAGTAGCAACCAAATATTCTTGGTAGGAATACCCAGACGCCTAAGGACGGAGGGTCGCTTTCCGTAGTCCTCATCGCAAAAATGAACACCCTACAGGCGGTTTTTATTCACCGGTGCCCGAGGGACGACGGACGCGCGAGACGGATCCAAACGCTTCGGAATTTCTCACTATTCGGAAACCCATGGGTCGATGTCTCGCAGTTCAGCACGCTGTTGCATCAGCGCTCTACGTTTACGTGCATCCTACACGCAAACGTAATGAATAAACACAAAAACAACTCGACGGTACGAAAACAATCACACGCCGCGCGGAGCAGCGCGGTTGCATCACTGCGTTCACAGATATAGTCCGTTGCAACTAAAGAAGGCAGGGCGAGGGAAAAGAAGGCCGGTGAGGAGGAAGCTGATGGAACGCTGTAGCGGACAGGTGAAAACCTCCTCTCTCCAGCGTTCCATCTGCCCTCCTCCCCGGCCTTCCTTTCCCTCGCCCTATTTTCTTGAGTTGCAACCACTGATCTCTATGACAATTGCTGGATCGCGCTTCCCCGCTTCGAGCCCATTGCGCGATTGAGGCCACCGGTCGGCCATTTTACCGGTGCCGCTGAAGCGTTGTCAAGACGGCGATCATGTGACCTTTGCCTCTGTTTTCACGTGACCTACACACGGTAACCATGGTAACTGTCTAGGCTTGACAGCGCTAGAGCATATCTCTTAAAATGGCCGACGGTTGCCTCAATTTCGGTGCGGGGAAGCGCGATCCAGCAATTGTCATAGAGGGCAGTGGTTGCGACGGACCGTTGACCTCTTCATCCCAGTAGTTACGCTACCGGTGGACAGGAGGCGCTGACACACGCGCGCCAAAAGGTGGTTTCAATATGGTTGGTTTCGGTTTCAGCGGATTCGCGACTGTGTTGGTGTGTTTTGTCGTTTTCGCTTAGCTTTGCAGTAAGGTTAAGAACACTGCGCATATGAGATATCGCTCCGCGGTTCGGAGGCGTGAGGATCCTTCGCTTGCAACTGGCTGACAGCGGCCCTGGGAACATGCTCCTCCCATTGCCGAGATGACCTCGGTATGTTGTGATCTTTGATTGCTTGTGAATATAAAAATCGCCCGCGTATCGTCACGATTTAGAGATTTCTAGGATGCTAAGAGCCAGCAGAGTGAGTTATTGCCACTTTTAGGCGATTTAGAAACCTCCTCAGGGCACCTCTAAGCTGGGACATTGGCACTCACTGTGCGACGCGTGATCTTATGCACCTCATTGGCAGCGTGGATAATGAATGATTCGTGGTGCTTTTCCAGCTAAAATGGTAGAAAGCTGGCAGAGCGGGACGTGCCCCCGCTCTGTCTCTCAACTTCTTCCAGATTGATCCCACGCGTGTTATCCCAACCATCCCCCAATATCGGAGAGAAATGTTCCCATTCACTTTGGCGTAAACAACAAGCCGTACTTTGCTCAATCACATTCACCGCGGGGTCCCACTCACCTCATTCCAAAACACTCAAACCCGGAGCATGTCCATTCCAGGCATCAAAATGATACTTTTTAGTTCTGTGCCGATTAACAGCAATTGTTGTTTATTGGCACGAAAACAAAGAGATGAGGAGAATGATGATGATGATATTCACTGACGGTCTAAAAAAAGCAGGGCGTGGGGTGTGAAGGACATTTTAATGTTGCTTCTCAGCCAGTGAGATAGCAGCATTAGGCAATAAGCACGCCGAAGAACCAATCAGAAAGCCCAAAGCGTGACCATGATAAGCCATGCTCTGCTGTTCGTATACGCGGTTAGTGACTATAGCAGGGGTGGTCAGACGGACATTGTCGAAGTGCCATAAAACGGAACAATTTTAAGTGCGAAGCCGCGATTAAAAAGAATCGTGGTACTTTTTAAACATTTTCTTTTCTTCACAGTTGGTGGCCACAGCTCATAAAGCAATCGCACACTGTGGTTCTTCAGTGCGAGATGCGTAAAACAAGGGCACCGTCTGATGATATGATGGCACAAAGCTGACAAAACACAATCTACCCATTTTTCTACATGTCTTATTGTGATCTGGTCCGGGGGGGGGGGGGTGTTAAGGAGCCGCGGGCCACACTTGAGTCCGCGAAGAGCCGCATGAGGGGTTCGCGAGCCGTGGTTTGTTCACCACTGGACTATAGCATGAAAAATGTCTAGGTACAGAATGGCATGCAATACAATACCTTCAAATCAGTGTTGGAGGTCGCGCGTTACTTTTTGGGTAACGTTTTAACGTACACTGTAAAAAATTTCCGTAATTTTACAAACACTTTTGTTGTAATTCTGACGGACTCTGTGTCCGTTTATTAGTTAACGGACATAAAACCCGTTTTTTGCTATATCAAACCAGCAACTTTTTCCGTAGAAATCGGGCAAAAATATTTTACAGTGTAGGTAGAATAAAATTGCAAACAGTTGTGTGTCAATGCGTACTATAGTAGAGGATAAAAGCGTTAAAGGGTTTTATCGTTTAATCCTGCTAAAAGCAAATCCTTATGGTAAAAAGGCCAAATCCTACCAAGAATCCTACAGTACCCTGGAAAAGGAACAAATATAAGGGGTGGGGGAAACACCAAATAGAAATTAAGTAAAAGTCCAGTAAAGAACATAGGCACTGCGCTACCTCACTGAGAGTGAAGGTGACGGGTTGCATGTTTACAGAAGTTTTCGAGCTTGTGATGATTGTTACGGGGGTTCTGGCATGAGTGCACATAAAGGGATTGACGGAACAGTGAAGACCAGTCCAAAAAGGAATGCTGCTGCTCTACGGTAGGAAACGGTTGAAAAGGCACCGGCACAATTCTTGCGAAAAACTCCCTTCAGTGCTGTCTCGTGACCTTGCAGTTCCACAACGTTGTCTAGGAGGCACAATAAAACGACCCACTGAAGGGCCACACTTGAGGTCACGTCTGGCCCACCAGTGAAGGGCCAGAATTCTAGCCAATGTCAGAGCAGTGAGTGATCCGGAGCGAGCTTGGCTGCCGAAGGATAGCGTAAGCTGCAGGGACTCAAACCGTAACCGTAACCGAAACCGAAAATCGTATAGGAACGAAATTCTTTCAGTAACCGTAACCGGAACGAAACCGTTATTTGAAATTTATAAAAACCGTAACCGTAAATTATTTACCGGTAACCGGTTTTAACCGATATTAACCGAAAAATAAAAATATTAGTTTTTCTCAAGTATGACCTGGAGAAGGGAATTTTTGAAATGTCGTAGCCATTTGACATAGTTACTGTCAGCGAGCGGTGTATCTACCGGGTGAAACAAGGAGACGGCAGGCTCTTTAAATCGACCGGAAAATTCGGTTTCTTAACCTATCGCGCTACGATTTTGTGCAGCGTTGCCCACAGATGGTGCATTTTGTTCGTAAAATTTGCAAAGAACGAATTTACCTGAGGAAAAAGTAAAGAAAGAAAAAGGCTTAGCTCCTATGGAAACGCAGCGACGCCACCGGTCTTCAAACAACACGGCGCCGTTTCGCACGGGAGACAAGAGATGGCGCAACGAACGCCGCCAACGAACGAGCATACGGCGCCGAGAGCCGGCACTTTAGCAGACGATCCTTTCGACTCAAAAGCGGCTCGCGTTCCGCAGGCGGCGACAGTCACAGAAACGAAAACAGGCGCGGTAACAACAAGGAACTGCAGTTCCTTGTCTGCTAAACACGATGGCTCTCGGCGTCGTCTGCTCGTTCGTTGGCGGCAGTTGGCGTCGCGACCGCTTGCGCCATCTCTTGTCTCCCGTGCGAAACGGCGCCGTGTTGTTTGCAGACCGGTGGCGTCACTGCGTTTCCATAGGAGCTAAGCCTTTTTCTTTCTTTACTTTTTCTCAGGTAAGTTCGTTCTTTGCAAATTTTACGAAAAAATGCACCATCTGTGGGCAACGCTGCACAAAGTCGTAGCGCGATAGGTTAAGAAACCGAATTTTCCGGTCGATTTAAAGAGCCTGCCGTCTCCTTGTTTCACCCTGTAGTACTACATTTCAGTTCAATCTAACTTTAGGATTAAGAATACTTAGTTGGAATGAGTGGTCGAGCTTATAATAAAAAAGTCTCTAATTCTAAATCTGCCACACTCTTACATCTCTACATGTATTCAGTACGTGTCGCCTTCAGGGTATTAACTAATGAGTTTGAATTCTCAAATGTCCATCTAACTCGGTTCTATCAAAACCACCGATGTTCTGACATGCAGGAGCCAGTATGAAGAAACGAGGTAAATTGACCATCATGCAGAGCTGGCGGGAAACAAAATCAACCTGGTATTCATTTAGTCTGAAACGTGTCGCGAGTGACAATTTTGAAACAACACACAAAGAAGAAAAAATGTCAGAGGTTTGACATTGGCGTTTTGTATGATATATACAGTCATGTCTCGTTAATATTGACCCCGTTAGTATAGGCACCCCGCTATATGGACACCACATTCGGGGACAAACTTGAAAAATACAAGCATTTTTGTCTCGTTATTATAGACAACTCAAATTATGGACGATCTTTTTACGGGAACGGAGGTGTTCATAATAAGGAGGCATCACTGTATATATATATATATATATATATATATATATATCTATCTATATATATATATCAGTGTGTCGAACCGAAAAAAATACGGGTTCGGTTACGGTTCAGGTTCAGGTAAATTTATTTTGTTCCGGTTCAGTTCCGGTTCGATTAATTCGATCCGCGAACCGGTTCGGGGCGCTGAACCGGTTCGCGAACCGGTTCGGAAATTATAAATGACAAATTGCAACATCAAAATAAATTACAAATAAAACATCTGAAATCAGCACATACGAAACGGGATACATCGTCGAAACTAGTAGTGCATAACGTTTATAAAAGCCTGTAGCCAATGCAAGCGGCAAACAACGACTGTCTGATGACAGGGCTGTCTGTCACGGGCGCTAACTCCAGCGTCTGCTGAGCGTTGGTTTGAGCGCACGCGCCCGCTTGAGTCCCATGACTACGCTGGGCAGGCGACGGAAGCAACAGAAGCTCGGCAGATCCTTTGTCAAATTCGAAAGTGCGCGCAGCTTCGCTTCTCCGCGAGCGACTAGGGTTTGTATCCCTGTTTTTTTCCCCCGCATTTATCGAGTTTCCGGTACGAAAAATACGGCATGTAAATCTTGACACTTCATAGCTCGATATACTCTGACCGGTGGTTGGGGCAGCGAAGAGCAGATATAATTCATGAATGCTCATTTCAACTGTAAATAAAATTTCTTTCTCTCCCTCAAACATTATCAAACTCCACAGCCTTTTCTTTTCTCATTCCGATGGAAGCAAGCTTCAAGAACTCGCGCGTTCTAGAAACGTGTTATGAAATGAGCACACAGCAGCATTTAGGATTTACGAGATTGTAGAAAAATGAAATCCCGTGACGCGATTTTTTTTTTTTTTGCACAGCCTTCCAATTTTTTTCTTCCGTGCAAGCCGCGACCAGCGCAATACTGGTTCCTATGTCAAGATTCATGGATGCAGCGTTTGTCAAGATTCATGGATGCAGCGTTTATATTCCTAAGACTGAGTGGAGAAGAAAAATATGTAAGCGAGGTGTGTGTCAGTTGACGGCACTTAAAAAACAAATGGCATTGATAGCACATTCATTGTCAACAGCGCGTGGCCGAACCGTTTTGACATGAGCCGGTAACCGTTATTTTTTTTCCGGTTCAGTTCCGGTTCGGGTTCATCGCGATAACAATCATAACGGTTCGGGTTCGGTTCAGTTCCGGAAAAAATACCGGTTCGGTTCCGGTTTTCGGTTCGGTTCGGTTCCGGTTCGACACCCTGATATATATATATATATATATATATATATATATATATATATATATATATATATATATATATATATATATATATATAAATAAGATGTGTACTGTCGGAGTTACTAATTCGAAGTTTATTACAACGTTTCGAGCGGGGACCGCTCGAAACGTTGTAATAAACTTCGAATTAGTAACTCCGACAGTACGCATCTTTGACTTATTAACTTTTCCCGGTCCATTGTTCTTATATTTACCTTACTTCACCTATATATATATATATATATATAAATATATATATATATTGCAAGGGTGAGAAATGGGGATGATTTTATAGACAGCGAGGGAGCGAGAGATATCGCGAACCGTTCGTAAGCACACAGCGCAGCCTCTCGAGCTGCCCGCACGTTCCCCCGTACCCAACCGTTCCTCGTCTTTATCTTCCTAACACTTCCCGCCGGTCGGGTAAAGAGCTGACATGGGTCAGATCAATGGGAGTTGTCCGGAATGCAAAAGGGCTTCATCCTGGCGACGTGAACAATGTCTGTGGTCTTCGAGCGATGATCCTGTGGAGGCGACAGCGGTGACACTTCATAATTCGTGGGGGAGAGGCGACGAACAACACGATAGGGTCCGATGTACTTAGAGAGAAGTTTTTGAGATAGCCCCGGCTGACGCAGCGGTGTGGCTAGGAGAACTATGTCCCCGATTTCGTAAGTGACGGGAGGGTGACTCTCGGCGTGGCGAAGCTGCTGTTGCTGCTGCGACTTGAAGGTGTGAAGGCGGGCAAGTTGACGAGCATCTTGGGCTCGGCTGATGATGTCGGCGGCAAAGCCACTCACCGGGTGGTGATTGATGAAGGGTAAGACGGTGTCAATAGTTGTGAGTGGTTCGCGGGCGTATAAAAGGTAGTAAGGGGAGAAGCCGGTGGTAGCTTGGTGTGCTGTATTGTATGCGTAAGTCACATAAGGGATGACGGTGTCCCAATTGGTATGATGGTCGTCGACATACATAGATATCATTTGTGATAATGTCTTGTTAAGGCGTTCGGTCAGTCCGTTAGTCTGTGGGTGGTACGCGCTCGTCCACTTGTGAACTGTGTTGAAGAGTCGTAAAATCTCCTCAAGAAGCTGAGCGATGAATGGCGTACCTCGATCACTGATGATGACTTGTGGTGCTCCATGACGCAGTAGGATGTTATGGAGAAAGAAATCCGCGACTTCCTGGGCGGTGGCCTTTGGTACGGATGTTGTCTCAGCGTACCGCGTCAGGTAGTCGACGGCCACAATAACCCATCGGTTGTTGTTGGCGGAGAGCGGAAAAGGACCCAAAAAATCGATACCAATTTTTTTAAAGGGAGTGTCTGGTGGAGCAATAGATTGAAGAGGACCGTGTGTCCTGGTCGTACGGCTTTTCTTTGTTTGGCAAAGGCGACATGTTCGGATGTATTTGTTAATGGTGCGGTACATGCCGTTCCAAAAATAGCGAGCACGGATGCGGAAGTATGTCTTGCTAAATCCAAGGTGACCAGCAGTCGGGTCGTCATGATGCGCTTGTATGATATCTCTTTGGAGTATTCGGGGTACAACAAGGAGCCACGGACGCCCATGTGGTTCGTAGTTTTTTCTATACAGAACGCCATCATGAAGCGTGAAGAGGGTAGCATGTCGTTGCAGTTGGCGCGTGGAACGTGTGGTGGTTCCCAATAGGTAATTTATAATAGGTTTTAAATGTTGGTCCGATACTTGAGCGTCGGCTACGTCAATTGTGTCCAAAGCTGCAGAGAGTAATGGGGAGCCCTGGGGTTCCTGTCCAGAAGGCTCACTGGGCAGTGGACACCGAGACAAGCCATCAGCATCAAGGTGTAGCTTTCCAGACTTGTGGACGATGCTGAAGTCATAGTCTTGAATCTTGAGGGACCAACGTGCAAGGCGTCCAGATGGGTCCTTAAGATTCGTAAGCCAGCAAAGGGCGTGGTGGTCTGTGACGATTCGAAAGTGAATTCCATAAAGATATGGACGAAATTTGGTAATGGCCCATACGACAGCCAAGCACTCACGTTCGGTGATTGCATAGTTACGTTCGCATTTTGTAAGAGTTCGGCTTGCGTATGCAATCACTCGCTTTGTATTACCAACGTTTTGCGCGAGGACAGCCCCTAATCCGTGACCGCTAGCATCGGTGCGTAATTCTGTGTCGGCGCCTTCTAAGAAATGTCCAAGAATCGGGTCAGAGATGAGGGCCCGCTTAAGAGAGTTGAAGGCGTGTTCTTGGGGTTGATCCCAGTGGAAGGCTCGGCCCCTTCGAAGTAGCTCGTTGAGCGGTTCGGCGAGGTTGGAAAATCCGGGTATAAATTTTCGAAAATAGGTGCAGAGGCCAAGAAAACCGCGAACGTCTTTCAAGTTCTTAGGCACCGGAAATTCGGAGACGGCTTGAATTTTGTCGGGGTCAGGGCGAATTCCGTCGACACTGACCAGGTGGCCAAGCACTTTGATTTGCCGCGCTCCGAATCTGCACTTCTTGGAGTTTAGTTGTAGTTTAGCTGCACGGAAACAATCGAGAACTTGGCGTAGTCGGCGAATATGCTCGTCAAACGTCGCTGAAAAGACAACAACGTCGTCCAGATAGCATAAACAAATGTTCCACGTAAGGCCTCTAAGCAAAGTGTCCATCATCCGTTCAAATGTTGCAGGGGCATTGCATAGTCCAAATGGCATTACATTGAATTGGTAAAGGCCATCAGGAGTGATAAATGCTGTTTTTGGTTTGGCGTCATCGGAGAGAGGGATTTGCCAGTAGCCGCTGCGTAAGTCCATAGAAGAGAAAAAGGATGAGCCCTGAAGCGTGTCTAAGGTGTCGTCAATTCGAGGTAACGGGTAGACGTCTTTTTTTGTGACTTTGTTTAGGCGGCGGTAGTCAACGCAAAATCGCCATGAACCATCCTTTTTTTTAACGAGGACTACAGGGGACGACCAAGGGCTGGATGAAGGTTCGATTACGTTTTTCTTGAGCATGTCAGCGACGTTTTCTTGTATCGTTCGGCGCTCCACTGGTGAAATTCTGTAGGCTCGACTCTTTACTGGAGTTGCCGTACCGGTGTCGATGCTGTGGTTCACAGTCGTTGTCCTCGTGAGGGCACGTCGGTCAAAATCAAATAAATCATTGTACGCGGTTAGCAGAGTGGAGAGAGCCTGATGCTCTGTGTTGGCCAGGGAAGGGTCGATCATTTGAACAGTCTTGCAGCTTGAAGGGGTGGCAGAAGGTGCCCGGGGAGAGATGTTGAGAGCTCCCGGAGATAAGGCGGCAAGTGTATGCTCGTCATACCTTTGAATGGTGGCGACACGAGATCCCCGAGGTAGCATTAGCACTTCCGCCGAAGGGTTTGTAATGCATAACTGGACTCGTCCTGCTTTTTGTACGGCAATTGAGTAGGGTACAAGAGCGGCTTTTTTTTCAAAGGTGGTGAGAATGGGCTCGACAAGGCCGCAGGAACCGCTAAAGAGCGCCTCGGGCACGAGTTCGACAAACACTGCGGTCAACGGAGGCAAGGATACGTCTTCTTCGACACGAAGGACAACCGGAGACGAATCCGAAGAAGTGGCATCTTTGTTGTAAGTGTTCAGATGAAGCTCGCGACTTCCGCAGTCAATAAAAGCGTCGGTTGCTGTCAGAAAGTCACACCCCAGGATTACGTCTGCGACACAGTTCGACAACACTGTGAAAATGACTGTGTATCGGGTACCCCCAAGAAGCACTGAAAGGGTTGAATAGCCGAGGGGTCGGATCAGGTCGCCGTTACCCATGCGTAACAAGCGTCCGTCAGCAGGCGTGAGCACTTTTCGTAGACGACGACGAATACTTTCGGCAATACATGATTTGGCGGCCCCTGTATCCACGAGGGCTGTAAACGTCTTTCCGTCAATTTCAACTTGAACAGTCGTTGGGCTGTCAGAAGGAGGATTTCCGTCGAGCTTGGGGAGTGCAGTCTGACCTCCGGTGTTCGCACAGACTGCTGGCTTCAGTTTGACGTCTCGGTGAATTCGGCAACGGCGTTAAGGGGCGACACAGAGCGCGGGCGGCGAGGGTAGGGCGATGGTGATCGGCCACGGCGATTGGTGATCGGTGAAGAAGGACGCGGGTCGGGTCGATCGTCAGAAGGGTGCGCCTCGTTCCGGAAGGTGCGGGAAGTGCCCGTCGTGAAGGGTCGGTACACTGTAGTGTCTACAAGCTGGCGGCAGTAGCGTGCGATATGGCCCGGTGTGTGGCAATGGTAACAGATGGGGCGGTTATCTTCGGTTCGCCAGATTTCAGTTCGACGACGTGGCCCGTAGGGCCGGGAAGATTGGGGCGTTTGTTGAACCGCAGGCCTGTAATAGCGGGGGTATGAGTCTTGGGGCATTGAGCAGACAAGTGGAGGTGCCGATGGCACTGGCGGGGAAGCGGCAGTTGGTAGGGCAAGGTGACCTAACGCAGCACGGATTTCTTGTTGGACAACTTGCTGCATTGATTTCATTTGTGGTATTTCTTGGGCAATAGCAGCGGCTGGTGTGAAATGAGCGAGGTAAGGACGTAGTTCCTCGCGGATGATTGTCCTGATCAATGTAGCTATGTCGGTACTGGAGGCGGTGGCAAGACACACCTCGGGAAGACGCTCGAAAGGTGCCTTAGCGATTCGGGCACTCTGCAGCTCTTCATACTTCTTACATTCGTCAATGAGCTGCTGTACTGTTGGCGGGGATTTTGGCGCAACGATGGTGAACAGCTCCTGCGAAAGTCCTTTAAAAAGGTGTCGAATCCGGTCGTCTTCTGGCATTTCAGGATCAACGCGGGAGCATAGCCGCAGTACATCCTCAATGTAACAAGTAGATGACTCGGTATTTGCCTGGTAGCGGCTAGCCAACTTGTCCTTTGCTTGCTGCTTACGCTGTTCTGGCTTGCCGAAGGCGTTTGCAAAAGTGGCCTTGAAGGCGTCCCACGAGTTGATTTCTTCTTCATGATTCTCAAACCATTTCAGAGCGGTGTCTTTGAGGAAGAAAAAAACGTTCGCGAGCTTGAAAGAGTCATCC
Organism: Ixodes ricinus; assembly: GCA_037355805.1. Taxonomy (NCBI): domain Eukaryota; kingdom Metazoa; phylum Arthropoda; class Arachnida; order Ixodida; family Ixodidae; genus Ixodes; species Ixodes ricinus. Next base: position 79,918 of record JAZHYW010018718.1, read on the forward strand.
CAACGGTTGTGGAGACTTGCCCGTTCGTAGGTCTTCAACCAGTCGTGGACATCGGAATCTGGTGTGCCAGCAAAAAGTGGCGGGTCCCGCTGCCGGTTCTTGACGGTTGGTGGTGTGGTGGCTGCAGCGGCAGGTGGTGCGCGGAGGATGATGTTGGGTTGGGCTTCTTCAGCCATAGCGGTGGTCTTGCGACCGCTACGGAGTTCCAGATCGATGTGGCGGGAGAGGTGGGGGGAGCGAGAGGTTGGGAAACTAGCGCACCTCCACCACTTGCAAGGGTGAGAAATGGGGATGATTTTATAGACAGCGAGGGAGCGAGAGATATCGCGAACCGTTCGTAAGCACACAGCGCAGCCTCTCGAGCTGCCCGCACGTTCCCCCGTACCCAACCGTTCCTCGTCTTTATCTT
>JAZHYW010018719.1:0-10372 GCA_037355805.1 Ixodes ricinus
GTGCAAGATAATACTCTTCAGGTGAGGACAGCACGCGCCTCGCGACGTGCCGATAAAGTTCGCTTTTCACTCCCTCTCTCTCTTTCTCTTTCTCACCATGGTTTCAAGCGGCGCCGGCAGATTACTCGTCGACCCGTGGGCACGGTTATGGTGGCACGGTGTAAGACGCAGGAGGCAGGCAGCAGTGCACAAGACGGCTCGTGCCACCCTCATACTCCACACGCGCAGAGCTCCAGCGAGGTTGTCGCACGTGCAGAAAGACTACGGTTAGAACACTGTACCACCAAATACTTTACTATGGGAAATACATTCCACTCCGCTGATTTGCATTAGACAGAGCGCCTACAGCGCCGAATCCATCCCTGACGGAGTGGAGGTCCGCGTCAGTTCGCGTGGCACATGCACCTGGATGTTCGTGGCGGCCGCGACGGTGTCGTCTCTGATTCCACCTAAAGGCCATCCATGTTTCAAAAGTAGCGCAAGGTTCGTCGATGCACGAGGCACGTGCAACGTGCAACCCTTTGGAAGATAATGGCGGCACAGCGCAGCAAAGTATTTGGCGAAGCACTAAGCTGATTTTAGATGCCATGTTCTTCCTAGAAGTGGCGCGCGGCACGCGTCTCGAGCATTTCGACAACAAGGAATTCGGTATGTAGAACGAAGATCATCATCATAATCATTTACCGCCTGATAGCCGAGACCTCCCCGACAAATGATGGCTCTCGCCAAGCCCAGAAAACCTGTCCACGCCGAGGCTATTGTGATTGAGAGGAGTGGAATGTATTCCTCCCTAGTAAAATATTTGGTACCACGGTGTACCGGGGTGTCAACGCAACGAGATAATTTTTTTCGCTCTCGCACAGTTTCGCCTATTGGCCGCCGGCGACACTGTCAGCCGCGGGCACGGTGGCCGCGGAATGATGTAGCCTTTCGGATGCCCGTCGAACGAACGCTTTCTGATTCCTCGCGCCGCGCATTCAACCCCGCCGTGTCCTCACCTAAAGAGTGTATCTTAAACCGTGGTCCCACCACACCCGCATCGCATCTTCGCCCACAGGGCACTACATTCTTTATTCTATAAACATACTCACTCCCACCCTTCCAATTTCCCACTCCCCGTTCCGCCGCACATACATAACCACACCGGAGTCCACCCGGTCCCTCGCCACATGCACCCAACTTTTCATGCAGCCCGGCGACTAGCACGAGCCAACACCCAATACAAACTATATCCACCATCACCATGCACACTATACACCGATGCCACACCCTACCCTCACAAACCTGCCCACTGTGTCACTGTCCTGGCCCAACACCCACCACCAAACGTCACGGCGGCCACCATCCTCACTACGAACACAACCACGGCGGAGGAAGCTGCCTTTGCCCTAGTGCTCGCCCAGAGCCCCCCATTCGTCCTATCTTTCTCTCAGCAAGCCACCCGCAACTTTATTCGCGGCAATATCTCCCCCATGGCCTTCTGAATTCTCACCAACAACCCTCCATCCGACGCCGTGACCTGCTGTGGACACCAGCCCATACAGGCGTAGGCGCTAATCAGATGGTGTACGATCGTGCTCGCGAACTTATCGACCGAGCCTGCAGCCGCCGCCTGCAGGCTCGGTCTGCAGGCAGGCGGCTGCAGCACGCCTGCAGGCAAGCCTACCTCCCTCCTGCTATACAGGGATGGTGCCCTGCACTACCACCTCCCCCGCCGCCAATACCCACCCCCGCACCACATTTCTCCCAGGGGCAGCACACATGCTGAGCCTCCTACAAACACACTTTCCCCCACCGGACACAACTAATACACACTCACCCACACTCTTTACAACCCCCGCCTCATCCTGCTTGCGCGGCACTGGACACTCACTACCATTCCCTTTGCGAATTCCCCGCAGACCCATACCCCCTCTTCCCTTCCTCACCTCTGGGAGCAGATGTTGCGCGACCCGGAGGAGTCAGGCCAAGTCCTGGCCACCTCCCGGGCCCTGGCGGTCGTGGTGGCCCTCTGGGCATCCACCACCCCCAATACCTCATCCTGGAAGTCCAATAAAGTTCCTTCCTCCTCCTCCTCAATCGCCACCGTCTTAGAATTTTCCAATCTCGTCTTGTGGCGACACCTCTTAAATATTTAAATATGAAGAAAATCAAACGCTAAGTATGCTTTGGTATATTTATTCATTCAGGTTGCCATGCAGCGCCTCAGATGTATTATTGCGAGGAGGGATGCTTATACATTTAAGAAAAATACAAATATGGGATAGTTTGACTTGAGCGTGCACATGTTACCATTTATAATGCTATGTAAAAGGGGGAAAAATCGTAAACATGAAACAGCATTAATTCAAACACCAGTACTCAGCAGATGATTGAAAAACAGTTCTGTAGAGGTCATGGACACAATCTCATTTGGAATGCTTGTTCCATTCGCTCGTTATACAAGAAAAAAAGCAGTTTGATTCATGGTGGAAAACAAAGATCAAGACAACTTAGTTCTATTTATATCATGATTTAAATTGTGATTTAAGTTCTACCAGTTTGGATATTTTAAATCATAATTTTTCGCGCAAATATATTTTTGAAGATTATATTTTATTTATTATTCATTTATCATTTGATTCTTTCTTTTTTATTTCCATGTCTTCATATTTAAATAAAGTAATCATCAAGGGAGAAATATTTGTATTAATCTGAACACTGGCAACGAGCACTGCTCTTATGAGCAATGAGGGCGCTGAACCTTATTTTACCTTCCACTTAATCAGTTACGTAAAGCAAATAAGAACGCGAAAGAAAAAAACAAGAAAAACGGTTGTCCTATGCATGCAAGTCAGAACGGGAAATAAAAAAGCAAATGGAGCTTTCTACCAAACTAAACAAATTAAGATGTTTTTTTGTAATATGTCAATAAAGTGTTGTTAATTAAATTACTTTAAAGTTTAAAGTTGCAGTAATTATTTCATCCCCATTATTATTAGTGATTCAACTGATTTGTCAATTAACTAGTCATGCTTTAAAATGCATGATTTTTAAGAATAACTAGTTTTCAACATCAGTGATTTAAATCAAATTAATCGATTTAAATCAATTTAATGTGACTTAAGTCAAATAAATCGTACTTTTCCCACCTTGGCAGGAGAAAATATATACTACTACGATTTAAAACTTTATTTAAATCGTGATTTAAGTTTCGATTTATATCAAACCAGATTTACTATGATTATTTATATCAAACCATTCCCGGAATATTGAAGTGTACTGGGCTGAGAGTTACAGTGATCAAACGCGTAAACTATGAGACGATATGATAGTATAGTGATAAGTGATTTATTTGCACAGTAACGAGTGCGTACCCGGCCGTGTGCCAGGTAAAGCAAAGAGGTAAAAACCCTCACGCGAAATGCGCCTGCTTTCCCTCCATCGTGTACGTTAAGTAAGCAAGGTAAAAGCACGTAAATGAGTGAGGGTAATGGTGGAAGCAGATGGTGATCACTGATGACGACGACTGACGGTGATCACAAATGGTGATGGATGATGGGCGAAAGAGTCAGTCGAGGCAACCCCAAAGACGGGGCGAAGGATCGGCAAAGAACACAACGTACATGTGAAAACGCAGACTAACAACTGTTAATTTTACGTTTCTACTTCTTACTCATCTATACTAAAGTCACTGGATCCTGGGAAAGTAGCGCCATTGCCTTCCCTGACCTGCTAGCCGGACACAAACGGATACTAACATACAGACGACCCAAACCTCGCAAGGCGATTGGCTAATCGGTCTGGTTAGAAAATTTTATTTACAACAGTGGTGTCATGCCTAGAACAAAACCAAAAACCGAAAACGCGCTATGTACAGTATATACAGGCTCTACAATTCACAAACCAAGTTAGCCAACCCCGCGCCTAAGGCGCGGGCACGCGCCCACTGCCCGGCAAAGCGCCCGTCCGCGCGATCACTCGCGCAATGAGACGCGATCCGGTACCGCGCTCGCACGCCCCGTCCCTGTGACGCCTCAAAGAGAGGGCCGCATCGCGTGACGTTCCTCCTTTCTCCGCTTAACGCGGTCTAGATATGATCGACGTATTGAAATCGCAGTTCGATGCGAGAGTTGTGCACGTGGAGGTATCGGCAGGACCAGCGCCGCAGGAACTCCTGCTCTCCGAGAAGGAACAGTTGCGCCTCGAGGTGCGACACGAGCTCCCGCCGTAGCCTGAACAAGAGCGGCCAGAGCGCGCGCAACCTCCGTCCCTGTCCCACGGCGCTGCACCGGTTTTGCCACAGGACGTACTCGCTCGCGGCGAGCAGAAGGCACGCGAAGAGCCCCGAAGGACAGCGTCCGCGTAGGAGGTACAGTGCCACACCCAGCCCCCGGAAACTAGCGCGAACCACCCGCCAGAACGGGCGCGTCACCACACACTCCGACACAACGTGCACGTTCGTCTCTCGGGTGTCGCAGTTCGGGCACTTATCGGTGCGACACACGCCCCACCGAAGTAGGCGGTCTCGTGTGGGAAGCACTCCCCAGCCGCGCTGCCACTCGAAGTCTCGCAGGTGTCCTGGAAGGTTGGAGGAGGTGAGGCGAACCCATGGGAACGAATCCGAGAGTCCGATCTGCACGGGAGTGAGCTGTGGTTCCAACAGGGTTTGGGCGAGGCGTGACGCTGGTGTTGTCGTGATGTCCGATTGTGGCGCCTGCTCCACTAGGCGGCGGTGCAATTGAAGCGCTTTCCAGTAAGCCGGGGGCGGTGTCTCAGCACAGGCACCCGACGGGCCGGTGAGGTCGACGCCCAGGTCTCGGCGGGAGTGCCCCACGAAGTAGAGAGCGAGAGATCTGGCCGGGTTCTCAGCTTCGTGCAGGATCATGAGCATGGTCTTGAGCTGGAGTATCGCGGCCGTGCCATCCACGCAGGGGAAGCCCCATCCTCCTTTCTCGCGCGGGAGGGAGAGCACTTGACGGGTGACGAGTTCGGTTTTTTCCGCCCAGAAGAACCTGAACAGAGAACTTCGCACTTGGCTGATGAAGCTTCGCGGTGGTACCACCACCTGCGCTAGGTACCAGAGGCGCCCGCAGAAGACCGAGTGGGCCAGGTACCGGCGCTCGGCCATGGGGAGAGCGTAGTCGCGGGCACGATCCACACTTGCCGTGATGTCGCGCGCAAGGCGGGTCCACATCTCGGGCGAGGTTCCCATCGCGTTGTACGTTACGCCCAGGATCTTCACCACGGCAGTCGCCGGGAGCGGGGAGGCTGGGTCTGGTGGGCAGTTGACCCACAACGCTTTGCTCTTTCGCTCGTTGAGGCGTGCGCCTGAGAGCGAGCCGTACGTCGTGAAGACCTGAAGCGCCGCGCCAAGGTCGTCAGCGTCGCGTAGGTACAGGGTGATGTCGTCGGCGTACGCAGTCGCCTTCACCTCGCCGCTGCCGGGGAGAGGAGGCCGCGCACCAGAGAGCACCGGTCGATGTTGGTGAGGAACGGCTCGAGCGACAGGACGAAGAGGAGCGGCGAGAGTGGGCAGCCCTGGCGTACGCCTCGCGTGACGGGGAAGCTAGCCACCACGCTGCCGTCCACGCACAGATCACTCTTCATGCCAGCGTACAGGACCTCGAAGAGGCGGACACCCTCTGGGGGAAACCGAAGGCGTCGAGCGTGGCGAAAAGGAAAGGGTGCGCAACCCGGTCGAACGCTTTCGCCTGGTAGCCATGGAAATCGCCATCTTGGTCCATTTAAATCTTCGAAGCTTCCAGGGGTCGTTCTAAACCAGTCGCACCAAGATCACCATGGAGCTACTATCGTACTGGAAGCCTTCCTCGCCAATATAAGAGTCTTTGGCACTTTTTAATGCGATCAACTTATTAATTATGGCCATCTCCATGGATCTCTTACAATTATATTGTTCTTGTAGCGTATTTCAAGACAGTAAACTTATTTTTCAGTGCCTCAAAACACCGACACAACATCTGGCGCCGGTACGAAGGTGAACGCTTGTTTCGCCGGTGTGTGGTTAGCAAAATCTTGGCATACAAAAAACGACTCCATAAAAGCTACCCGTCACCAGCGAATCTAGATCGGCTCACCAAGAAGGGGGGTCAAGGAGGAATTGCTCATTTCACGGACCAAGATGGCGACCACACGGGGAGCTTGGCGTTACTTTCCAGGATTCAGTGACTTTAATCTATACCCGAGTTTTGAAAGACGAATATTTGCTAGATTATTCGTAAGGTTACAAAAACAGATTATTGATGCTATCAAGGACAAAAGACCCGTTCTCAAATTTAAGTGCTATCTAGCTGCTGGACTACGAGTCCATATTGTTGTATGCTCACGGCGAATAAAATATCGTACCTATTCATCAACGGTAGACGTACGAAAGTTACGGTGTTTTTTGACAAAAAGTTGTTTGGCGAATAATTTGCTCCTAAATCCTACCAAAATTAAGGTTCTTTCTTTGAGCAGACGACACACACACTGTTATGCATTTTACTTACTATTTGGGAGGAACTCCAAACAAACGCGTGACTGTAATGAAAGATATTTTGTGTGCCTTGATAGCGCGTTGTCATTCAATGCTCATATTTGTTTTATTGTTGGCCGTGTGATGAAAACTCTTTTTATTATATCCCGTGTAAGTCAAAAGTTCAGACGCCCTGCTTGTATGCTTCCTTTATGTTGTGCTTTAGTTCGTTCGCGGCTTGAATTTGCCTTTGTTGTTTGCAGTTCTCTAACACGCACACAGTCTTTAAGCATTGAACCAGTGCAAAAATATGATACGCATTTTTTATGAGGCACTTTCAGCGTCGTTTTTATTATGATTATGAATTTTTCTTAATAGTGTATTACTTAGGCCTTTGTCAAATTGAAGATTCGAGCGTGATCTGATTTGTTTTGCACAGGGTGGTTAATGGTTGGCCTGATGCTAACCTACTTTTGAATTATGTCGATTGTTATGTTCCTTGCCGTGTTACCAGACATTTTACACTCTTTTACGTTGAATTAATGTCTAAACTCTCACCACTGTACCGTATGCAAATTTCATTTATCGCATCCTCTAGCTTGTGCAGTTTCACAGATATCCCAGTTTTTCGCCGGAACTTGGAAAGTCTAGATGAAAGTTGAAACTGTATTACATTTTGTGTGAAGTGTGGAACCTATTCGTAGTCATGTTAAAATTGTACATTTGAAGCTGTGCGCCTGTTGTGTTTCCTCTCTTTATCTTGCGTGCGCCACCTTGAAGACCCGCGTGGTTGTTCTTGGCACATTAAATAAACAATATTTATTATTAGTATTATTATTATTAGTAGTAGTAGTAGTACTTGCATCAATTGTTGTACGGTGCCCTGGACAGGCATGCCGCTAATGATCAGTTAATCTTTATTTAGCGAGCATCAGGTGCAGATGTTAGGGCACCGCCCGGTGGAGGGCATCCTTAGTCCGGGATGCCCTGGCTGCGGCTGGCTATCCGGGCCCTCGTCAGAAGGTCTTGCTGGATCCGAGGGTCCGAGCTGGTCAGATAGGCCATCCACTGCTTGTAGGACGGGGTGGGTGTAGGAATAAGGTCCGAGGGTTTTGTTGGCATTCCCATACCTGATGGCAAAGGTTGCCGTGAGAAGGTCAAACATTACAAGTGGCGGGGTATTGAGTGGGAGAGATGGCGTGAAGAAGGGTGCTGTGCGGATATGCGTTGGTCTGCAGTCTTCGGAGGGTGGTGGCTTCATATCTTGATAGTCTTGGGTGCGGTGCCGGGTATTTTCTTCGGTCGTGATGGTAGTGGGCTAGTCTGTCGGCATACTTGATGAGCAGGTCGGTCCTGGGGGCAAAAAGTGAGGTTGTTCCGTCTTGGGTAAAGGCCCGGTGTGTATGCGCGCGGGCAGCGGCAGTGAGCCGCCTCATTACCTTCGAGGTAATGAGGCGGCCGGTAAGGCGCCTATCGTGGAATGCCTTCTGCAGTTGACCGGAAAAACAAAAATAAGTTACAAACGCGCTATTCGAAACAAAAGGAACAAACACAGGATGCTCGGGGCCCCCAAATGAAATAGTCTAGTGGTTTCCCTGCCAAACTCATAGGGGATGTGTACACTCCCCTGCTTTCTTTGGACACCCCCTCCTAATTTTCTGAATTTGGCTTTTTTACTGCTATATTCCTTGATTCTATTTATGGGAACTTGGCCATGTACCTAGTAAGCCTTTGCTGCCAAAACAAGACCCACAGTGTACGGTTGGATATTTTTGACGTTGGTGTAACAAAATGGGGAAAGCAGGGAATGCTCAGGATGAGGAAACGGAGGAGCACCGAAGACGCTGAGCAGACTGTGTTTGTAGGAAGGTTCGACTGCGGACGACAAGGAGAGGTATGAATGTTCGCCTTTGCACGACGCTTCTCCTAATTAGCCACAAGCTCATCTACAGTAAACTTGTTGCTGAATGTCTTCAAAAAGTACTTTCGCTCGCCCATTTTGTAATATTTTTTTTGCTGGCGCATTGTGGTGCAACGCTGGAATTCTCGTATCTGGGTGCGTGTGGTCGATTTCGAGCCGTTCGAGGAAGCAAGCGAGGCCGAGGGCCCCTTAATAGCCTCGGATCCCTGAGCAGCTGGCAGTGGAAACAGGTGTGAGATTGTTTATTCTGTGTCTGTTGTTTGCGGGAGACAGCCAGCTCGTGCGAGCACAGCTTTGCTTATGGCGTCGATAGATTGCCAGAGGCTTGCCGATTGCACTTTTTCTTCAAGAAGCCACAGCGGCTGAGAAACTACGGTCCCGTCCGGCATTCGCTTGCCTGCTGGAGAATTCTGCTCTTCATTTGATACGCATGGAATTTCCGAGACAGCCAGAAGATGGTGCGTGTGTCTGCGTGTGCGGGGGTTGGGTGCGGAGTCGGAAAGTACGAAGAGCTTGTAAAGTGCCGCGTTGCTACCTGCTTTTGTGTTTAACCATGTGGTGCATGGTGTCGGGCTCGTGGACATAATGTAAAACCAGATGGACACTGAATATCACCTCCAATATACTTGGCCCCAGAATATCTCGTCTTCCGTCACTTTTTTGCGTTAAAATGTGGGCACTGCTTTCCGAAGTTTGCCATATATTTGGCTTCGCTATTGTTATGATCTGAAAGATGCTTTATTTTTACTGCGCATCAGCGGTCACTCGTTTTATCGCAAAAAACATTTCGTGGGATTAAGATGGCCTTGGTGAGGGAGGAAATGTGCAGCGTCAGAATATAGTTTTTCAGAGACAATACGCACGTTACTCTCCAAATGTGACCTCTGTGTGTGCGACGTCCCCAACTTCCCGCTTCCAGATACCCCAAATGAGATTTGTTTTCTTTAGCGTTATTTCATGTTTCATTGCAACCTTTTGTGTTAGTGTTGGCATTTACTGGTGGTAGTATTCGCTGTCTGAAAATGGGACAGAAGTGGGACAAAAGAGATGATGTTTGAATTTGTTAAAAGAAATGCGGTGATTATATTTGTAACAAGCCTGTTGGCATAGCCAGAACACAACAAACACCTGTTTTTCGTCCTTCTTTTTGTCATGCTATGTTCACAGTACGGACATAACGCGCGCGGCGCATGATACTCATTTCCAAGCATAAGCGCAACGAGCGGAACGAGTTCATTCAGACCACGATGGCTTGTAAGGTTAGTTTCTAACGGCTTCAATTTTCTTAGGTTTTCTTACGTTACGTACACGTCACGGCAGCCTCTGTGCCACGAATGTCGCGTGCAAGGCTACTGCAACCTGCAACCTGTATCCTTGCTTCATATACGAAGCACAGATGCCTCGGTGACTTCCGACGTAAGCCGACAGAAGCCCGGCGTAAGCTCTCGTGACATAAAGCAGCGTATCGAAATGTGTACCGTGTGAACCGGCCTGTAATCTGAACAAGAACATCACCGCTTCTTGCGCTTACGTTTGCGTGTGGTATGAAACGATCGGCGTGCGTTGTATTCCCGTAGTGTATAAAAGTCCCCTTGATAGAAGGCGTTTCTTACTAGGTAGCGCGAACAGTTGTTGTAGGAACGCGCAAGACACGTGCCACGGGAGGGTGCTCCGCCGCCATTCGCTTCAAGGAAGGGCCGTTCATTCAGTGCTGCGCCTCCATTTGCTTCCAAGGGTCGCTCGAGACACGGGCCTCGAGCTGCTGGCGTGTTGTACGCTGCTTGGAGAAAACAAGCACAAACACATCCAGGGGCTTTACGGCGGACATAAATGCCCTTGATAAAGAGCGTTTTTCTTTCTTGGTCAAGTACCGCCAACCATTGTTGGCAGAAACACGCCAGACACGTGCCACGAGCGGTTATCACGGCCATTCTTCAAAAGGCCACTCAATAGACCGATCTCACCAGCTAGTTTAGAGGACGACAAGCAATACGTAG
>JAZHYW010018721.1:0-14681 GCA_037355805.1 Ixodes ricinus
CTGTCGTATCCTGAAGCAAAACAAAGGTTTTCCTTCATTTCCAAAGGCACCTACTCCGACGCGGTGCGCAGGGGCCCTGCACCACGTACGGAATCCAGGGCCACTCAGTTCTCTCTTGAGGACTTGGCAGGCCCCTTTCAGGCCCCGAAACAACCTGCGGGGAAGCAGGGTGCCCCAGGTAATTCTGGGAGCACACAGCCATCCCAGTCGATTCAGGCACGACCTCCGGCTGACCGGCAGCCTCGTGCCAGTGGTTCTTCTCAGGATGGGGAGCGAGGCCGTCGTTCCACTTCCTCGGAGGCAGCCCGCCTTGTTACGGAGCAACAGGGCCCACCTGCTGCTCCATCAACCTCAAAAGACGGAAGCGTGAATGCGGGAGGGTCCCGGCCTGGTACGTCGAAGCCTCCTTCGGCGGGGTCTGGCCGTGGCCGGAAACTCGTGGCTCAGGTCTCCGACCACGTCGGAACTGGCAAACCTGCGTCCAAGGTTCAGGATGCAGTGGGACCTGATGACATTGCCGACTCCTCCGGTCCTTCCTCGGATCAGGAGGACATGGAATGGCAAACTGCTAAATCAAAACAGAAAGGAAAAAAGCCGGTGGTTCCTCCTTAGGGTGTAGCACAAGCAGAATTGCTTAATTCATTTATGAAATCTTTTATCCTTAAAAATGGGCTCTGTAATTCTTCAGTGGAACTGCCGTGGCTTATTCACTAACCTTGCAGATGTTGAGTTTCTTTTAGAAGAATATAAGGCATCTGCCTTATGCCTGCAGGAAACACACTTGAATACATCACACACTAACTTTCTGAGACGCTACAGTGTGTTTCGTAAAGACCGCCCTAGCACGTCCATTTCTTGCGGCGGCGTTGCGGTAGTGCTTCCAAAACATATTCCATGTGCAGAGGTTCCGCTTCAGACGCCACTCGAAGCTATCGCTGTTCGTCTCTTGTTGCATAAAGCCATAACTCTATGTTCAGTGTACTTTCCACCTTCTCTTTCTCTGAAGCGACACGATCTCGACTCCCTTTTAAGTCAGCTTCCAGAGCCCTTTCTTTTACTCGGTGATTTTAATGCGCATAGTACCCTTTGGGGTAGTGATCATACAGATACACGTGGAAAGATAATCGAATCCATATTATTTTCACACCCGCTATGCATTTTTAATACCGGCCATCCTACATATTTTAGTCCATCATCCTTGTCATCTACATGCATCGATCTTTCTATTGGCAGTGCAAATCTGCTACCCGACTTTTCATGGACTGTTGAACAGAATCCCCATGGAAGTGACCACTTCCCCATTATCTTAAAATGTAAAGACACTCCTCAGTCTTCACCTACACGCCATCCTCGCTGGAAGTTTGAAAAGGCAGACTGGAGCCTTTTTAAGCAGTCGTCCCTCCTGGCCTATTCTCGCCTCGATCAGCTTTCGATTGATGAGCTGAACCATCTTTTAACATCCCATATTCTCACTGCAGCGTCACTTTCAATCCCTCGGTCGTCTGGACAGCTTCCTAGACGACCAAAGCCATGGTGGAATGAAGACTGCAAAGAGAGTCGCAAACAGCAAAACAAAGCTTGGGGTGTTCTAAGACGCTATCCAACTCGGGATAACCTAATATCTTTCCGAAAAATGAAAGCTCGTGCAAGGTACATTCGTCGCAAAGCGAAACGCGAGAGCTGGCAAAAATATGCATCCTCTATCAATAGCAGTACTTCTCCCAAGGAAGTATGGGACAGGATTCATAAAGTAAATGGCTCATATCATGCTTTCACCATTCCACTTCTTTCTAGAAATGGAAAATGCCCCAGTAGTCTTGAAGAGCAGGGCAACATCCTTGGCGAGCATTTTGAATTTATTTCCAGCTCGCAGCACTATTCGCCTGCATTTCTGCAACATAAAAGGAAAGCTGAAGAGTACAGTACTGAAAACATCCGGTGGTGAACGCGAAGCTTATAATGCCCCCTTTACCTTACACGAACTGAACATAGTGCTCCAAAACTCTAAGTCATCAGCTCCTGGTCCAGATGGGATTCATTACTACATGCTTCAACATCTCCATCCTTCCACACTTGATATTGTTTTATACCTTTTTAATCGTATTTGGTTTGAGGGCTACTTTCCATTGGAGTGGAGAATGGCAACAGTCATACCCATACTCAAGCCCGGTAAGGAGCCATCTTGTGCAGCTAGTTATAGGCCTATCGCTTTGACTAGCTGCTTTGGAAAGACTCTTGAACGAATAATTAATAGAAGACTGATGTATTTCCTGGAACTAAATAAACATCTAGATGTGAACCAATGCGGGTATCGTTCGTCTCGGTCCACTCTTGACCATTTAGTACGGCTGGAGACAGTCGTGCGTGAGGCCTTCGTTCATAGACAACATTGCCTATCTGTATTTTTCGACCTCGAAAGAGCCTACGATACAGCCTGGCGCTTTGGTACACTGAGGGACTTGTATGATCTGGGTATTCGCGGTCGAATGCTTCGTACCATTGAGAGCTACCTCAGCAGGCGTACCTTTCGTGTTCAGATAGGAACAACTTTATCTAAAGTGTTTGTCCAGGAAAATGGAGTTCCTCAGGGAGGCGTTCTTAGTGTCACATTGTTTATTGTCAAAATGAACTCCCTTGCATTGGCTATCCCCCCATCGGTGCAATATTCACTCTATGTAGACGACCTTCAGATCTCTGTGTCCTCTTGCAATCTGTCACTGTGTGAGCGACGAATTCAGCTAACCATCAATAAGCTATCAACCTGGGCCAATCAAAATGGGTTTAAGTTTTCCTCAGATAAAACAGTTTGTGTGTGCTTTTCTCGGAAACGCGGACTATTTCCAGAGCCTGTTCTAGCACTAAACAATGCCACAGTTTCTGTGAAGCCTGAGCACAAGTTTCTAGGTCTTATATTCGACAGCAAACTAACCTTTGGTGCCCATATTAAGAATCTAAGATTAAAAGCTCACAAATCACTTAATATTCTTAAAGTCCTGTCCCACCGATCCTGGGGTTCTGACCGGACATGCCTTTTGAGGATATATCGCTCGATAGTGCGATCACGACTGGACTATGGCAGTATTGTATATGGTTCAGCTAGGTCTTCCATTCTAAAAATGCTTGACCCTATCCATCATCTTGGGTTGCGATTGGCGACGGGTGCCTTTCGCACGTCTCCTGTGCCAAGTCTGTATGCAGAGGCCAACGAGCTGTCTCTTGAGAAGAGAAGATTTTCACTGGGCTTTATGTATTCCCTGAGAGTCAGGTCCATCTCTGATCACCCTGCGCGAATGGCTGTGGAAGACATGCGCTCTGAAAGGGTGTTTCAGAACAAAGCCACAACTGTGCCTCCCTTCTCTTTGAGATTGAAAAGTGCCTGTGAGAACATGGGACTCGATTGGAGGCCTCCTGTAGTGCAGTCTACTGTTGCAGGAGCACCTTGGGAGCACCCTGTCATTAAGTGTGATCTTTCACTCACGCGATACAAGAAAGGTGATACTCCCAATAGTGTGTTTCTTCAGGAATTCTTTGCACTGCAAAGTCAGTATGGCGAATATGTAAGCTTCTACACAGATGGTACAAAGACGGAATCTGCTGTTGGGTGTTCCATGATTGGCCCGACAGTTCAACTTGTTAGGCGAATCAACTCCTCTGCTTCTATTTTCACAGCAGAGCTCTATGGTCTGCTTGTAACCATAAGCTACATACTTGATAATAAGCTGTCTCGCTCCATCGTATACACTGACTCCCTCAGTGCATTGCATGCACTGTCTTCACTGACACCCCTCAAGCACTTCCTGCTTCTTCAACTGCGAAATAAGGTTGTTGCTGCCTCAAGACAGGGAAACGAAATTATATTTTGCTGGATTCCCAGCCACGTGGGCATTCCGGGCAATGAGGCAGCAGATCGCGCAGCAAGTACTTGCGTGAAGCGAACAGTTGATCTCCACGACATTCCTTATGCAGACTACAAAGCCCGTCTCAGGCGTCACGTAAAGTCCAAATGGCAGGCTGAATGGGATCAAGAAATCGGCAACAAGTTGCACATGATCAAACCTCTTTTGAGCGAATGGCAGAGTGCACGCCACCAGGAACGCTTTTTTGAGGTTGTCCTTTGCCGGCTCAGGATTGGTCACACTCATCTGACTCATGGCTACCTCCTTCGTGGGGAAGATGCCCCCACTTGTGAGCAGTGTGACAATGCCTTAAGCATTCTACATATTCTAGTAGAATGTCCTGCTTATCATGAAGAACGTCTTTTGTATTTTTCGCCAACTGTATCAAGAACAAGTCCCACTACACCCAGCTCTGCTCTTAAGTGATGATTCTCTTGTGACACACACTAATGTTTTCAAATTTTTAGATAGTATCGGCCTTCTACACCGATTGTAGCTTTCTTAACCTACAGATCATGCCCATCACTCTTTTACCTTTTGGTACCCCATTACCATCTTTTATCTAATCACTGGCTACTAAAGCCTCTTTCTTCTCTCTAAACCTTTTCCAGCAATAGTCTTGTTTTTGGCGCTCTATGGCCTTAGTAGCTTTTGCGCCACAAACACTAAATCAACCAACCAACCAAGCTTCGGAGTCCGGCTTGCAGCGGCAAGCCCACGAGTGTTGCTGTTGCGCAACGACCGAAACAAGGCGAATTGTGCCGCTAAGCTCAGCCACTTACCACGGAATGGCGCTCTCTCGGACAGCTGTTATTTCGCTTCCGGTGTCTAGCATGGCGGTCAGGTCCCGGTCACCGGAGGCTGAGTTCGGCCAGGATAAAACCCGAACCTTCGAGTCCCTGCTTTTCGCTCGTATATATCATAGCCGTGAGCTGATCCTGGGGACCCGAGGGTGCGGATTGGTTCCTTGTCGCCACTGCTTGTACGCATGGATTTCGAGTCGTTGACTTTCGCGCGGCTTGATTCAGTTCTTTACGCGTAGGGCAGTTCTTCAACATGTGACCGCTTAGGTTACAACTGAAGCAACGGGGCGAAGATCGAAAATAGGTCTGCCTCGAAACGTTCGTTTCCGGCTCCGATCCCTCGCCTTTCATATCGGCCCCACTCGCCTTTGGTCCGTCTCTCTTTCAGCCTTCTCGTATATCTATACTACCTCAGCCAGCCTCGTGCGCCTGCAGCCACTTTGTCTCTTCACGCGGCGTAACATGTCGGAGACACCTTCACTCAGGCTCGACTTCACATGGTCTGGGACCATTAGATGAATTATGTCCTATTTACTCTGTACATTGCGCGCCTTTAGGCAGTAGCTGAAATAGCTGGCACGTCCTCGAGACGAACTGCGCCTCCCCCTCTTTTTTTGGCTTACGCTCACCGGCAAACCGCTTCCGGTACTCGCCAGGGGTTAGTCGGAGCTCGCTCCAGGACCACGGCCTTGACCGTGTCGTAGTTAGCTATTTTCTCCGCAGATGACCTTGTAAAAAAGTATTTATTTAGCTCTTTCTGACAAGGCCGGCATAACCAAAGGCACTCGGCTTTCATTCGGCACTCCTTAGGTCGCGAACATATTTTAGACACCGTCCAACCAAACCGGAACTTCCGCGTCAGGTGGCAGTTTTTAATTTTGAGAAGTTTCTCGCATTGCTAAACAGGGTCCAACCTGCACATTTCGGTCGCCGTGGCAGCTGCACTACCGGCACTCGGTCCACGCATTGCCGCAATTGCTTTTAGCTTTCCAGTTTGAAACTCAACATGGCAATTTCATGCTAATGCTCCATGCGCCGTATGGTTTCCGTGTGCGCCTGGGCAGCGCGCTCGTCGGCGGACCGACTTTCCGACCCTTCTTTTCCTCCGTCTGTCCCCTCGTCCTTTTCCGCAGTTTTCGCTTTATCCCCAGATTTCTTCATAATTTCCTGCCAACTGACTCCTAGGTCTGCGCACGCACCAAAGAAACGTAAAGGTTCTACTCACCGGCGCCGCTGAGTCTCCCTAGGAATGAATGGCACAGGGCGACAGTGGGCTCCCTTGACGCTAGTCGGTCTCTGATGTGTGGACTCTCTGCGGTAGTCGATCTGTTGCCGCTCGATGCTGTTCCTTCTTTTTTGATCCTGTCGACTGCGCCAGTACGAGGTTCGCTGGGTCACTTTGCGCCATCCGGGTTATCAGGTCCGAACTTTGTTGTGGGAGCTGGGTGGGTCATGTCGGAGACGAAGTAGATTCCCTAGGCCGTCGACGACTAATTCGGTTGAACTTGGTAGTTATTTTTCAATAAACAATTTATTAATTTTGTAGCGAATGAAAATACATAAGCGAAACAATACTGCGAATGGTAGCTTCCACTGCACGGGGTTCGGAGAGAGGTGCTCGGGTGCTAGCTTTTCCAAGCTCAGGAGTTGGCTGGCTTGTGGGATTAAGTTCCGATTACGGGGACATTGTTTCTCGGAGTCCCTCGACCGGGCTCGATTCCGGAGCGTTCGCTCTCCAGCTCCAGCACAAATTACACTCAATTATTCATAATACGCAGACCTGTACTGTTACTAAAAAAAGTGACCAACAACAAATACAATTACTTCACTGTACAAAGTAACCGATTACAATTACAATTTTAGCCTCAAAAACGCAATAAAAAATTACAAAAAAAAAATCAATAATTTCCCACGTTACTTTTCATAATTTCGTTTTTATTACGGTGGCACATTTACACACATTTTAAATAGGTGTTCCGCACTTATACATCTGTTTTTTGTCCTGTACACATTGTTCAGTTTCATGGGGCTCTTCGGACTGGTGGCCCCCATCCAATGGACATGCCAAGCGGATATGCAAGATTCTTCGCTCCGAATCATGGAGGCAAGTTAGGCTTCTTGAAGACTGTTTGAAGGTTTGGTGCTACAGAACTTCTCGGGACGAGTACGTGGCTGAGAAGAAGCTTCAGCTCTGCAGAAGGGAGTCAGCCCAAGACACGAATTTTTTTGTGGGAGCGTCTCCGTGCCTCGTTTCCAAAGACTCCCCGGGGTGCACAAAGTGGAGACAGGAATGTTGTGTTCCTGGGGGAGGCATCTGCTCCTGTTTCGGTGGTGAACGTTTTGGCAAAGGGTCCGAAGTTCGCTACAGAACCTTTGGTCAAGCCTCCCGAGATGCTGGCACTTGTGCGGCAGGTTTCCGACGAAGCAAGCCCTGCCAACAGGGAATGGTTCATTTTGGACTGTTTGGACGGACTCATGAAGGGGGACAGAAGACCGGTGCAGAGGAAGAGCTTTGGTGCGGTGGTGTCTTTCTTCAATGAGTCTAATCTAAAGCTTCTAGTTTCCGACAAGGTGGGAGGGTTTGCTGTGGTACCTGAAGACATGTATAATGAACGAGCCAAGGAGGCAGTCCTGAAGAATTTTAAGCCTTTGCCGAGGATAGTTTTAAAGAAGGTCAAGGCTCGAGCTGTTCAACTTTGCGAAGGTTTGGGTTTGGAGAGTCTTAAGAGGTCGGTCTCTTCGGCTTAGCGTTTGTGTCTGGATGTTTTCTTTACGATTAAGACGCATAAAGAGCTGATGCTATTTAGAGCTATCGTTACCCAAAAGGATTCGTGGCAGCTTCCTGTGTCATCTTTCCTCCAGCGCCACCTGTCGTCTCTTAGATTAGAGGATCCTTTTATGATCCGTAACTCTGAGGCTTTGGTTGAGTTTCTGCAAAAAGAGAACCCGGGATACTGTGACCTTATGTCATTGGATGTTGAAGACATGTTTTATTCGATACCTCATAGTGAACTCATGAAGTCTGTTGAGGAATTTATTGACATGAGCGGGTCTGTCGCCTTCACAAGCTCAGCGGGGATTGCGATTGACTCCTTTTTAGAGTTGTTGCGTTTTTACCTAGCTTCAACATATGTCACGTTTGAGGACTCTGTTTTCAGGCAAAAGAGCGGAATTTGCATCGGATCCAGTGTTACCCCGGTGTCTTAGCGACATTTTTTTGGCCAAGTGTGATAGAGCTATTGCTGAGAAGAAAGACGAGCGCATTTTAAAGACTTTTAGGTATGTGGATGATTATCTTATTGTTTTAATTTCTAGTCAAGGTTTGGGTGATAATAGGGAGGTGGTCACGGATATGGTCGACCTGTTTTCGGGATGTTCCCCGGGCCTGAGGTTCAAGCCCGAGACCCCTTCTGAGGGTGCCATTCAATTTTTGGACTTGTCTCTTAAGATTCAGGCCTCTCATATTTGCTGGTCGTATGAACCCCGGTCAAAGAAGGGGCTATTGAGGTATGATTCTGCCCATTCAAAACTTGTAAAAAGGGCTATTGCTGTGTCATGTCTACGCTCCTCTTTGGTGAAATCTTGTCACCATAGCTGCGAGAAAAGTTTTTGTCTCAGGCCAGCAGGTTGCATTCTGCTGGCTTCCCGTTGGCTGTGGTCGTGGGTGTTGCAGAATCACTTCTCAAAGTGTTTAGAGGTCTTTTGAGTTTGAGGGAAAGGAGGAGGATGCCCTCCAGGCCGGTTGTTCTGCCGTATGTACACACATTTTCACATAGGATCAAGCAGGTGGCTGAGAAGTTTGACGTGCCTGTTGTGTTCTCAGCTCCTTCAAAGTTGTCCCGTCTTTGCGCCGCAGTTAATCGTGTTGGGTCATCTGGGCCTCGGTGTGAGGTTAGCCACCGAACCCGGTATGTTACGTGCGCGACGGGTGTCGTGTATCTGATCCCTTTGTCGTGTGGCAGGGTGTACATAGGTCAGACGGGAGGTGTGTCAATGTTAGGGCCAGGGAGCATTCCCTTTCCTTCGGTCTTCACCGTCGGGACACCTTGCAGTTCACTGCGATAGGTGTTCGTGTTCTCCGGTTTTCACGGAGATTAAGATTCTGGCTCGTCACCGCAACAAAGTGACTAGAGAAATTGATGAGGCGTTTTTTATTTCTACCTACGGAGCGGACACGTGTGTTAGTGCCCCGTCCGTGGCTTTGGCGGATGACGAAGTGTCTTTCATTAAGAAATTCGGCAGATTTGTTTAAGTGCTCGGGCGTGCCTCAAGGGGGTGGATTATGTTTTATCTATCTTGCATCTTTTATGTTTTCCTTTCTGTTCCTCGCAGGAATAAACTTCAGTTGCCAGTCAGCGTTGTGTTCGTTCACTTCTCGTTCTTGTCCCTTGTTTTTTTCGCGCTGTTTCCAAGTTTGCACTTCAATTTTCCTCAGTGGTATGGAATTCTCTACCACGTACACAGTCTCTAAGCATTGAATCGGTGCACAAAAGTATGATACGCATTGTACGTGATAGAAACTTCCAGCGCAACTTCTATTATAGATTATTTCCTCCTTATAGTGTTTTAGTCAGATCTCTGTCACATAGAAGATTCTAACGTGATTTGATTTCTTTGCAGAGGGTGGTAAATTATTGGATTGATGATAACCTATTTCTGAATTCCTTTCGATTTTCATGTTCCTTGTTGCCTTTCCAGAAATTGTAGTCTTATACGTTCAATTCATATCCAAACTTTCACCACTGTCCCGGATGCAACTTTATTTTGAAGTAATCTGCATCCTCCAGCTTGGATAGCTTCACGGTTTGAAAGCTGAAATTGTACTACATTTTGTGTGAAGTGTGCCCACTATTTGTAGCCCTGTTAATTTGGGCATTTGATGGTGTGGCGTGTTGTTTTTCTTGCAACAATGTGACGTGTTGGGCTAGTTGGTTTGAGGTGAACATCTTCGCCTCAAAGCGCCAGTCCTGTCGTGTTTGTTCCTTTACTCTTGTCAAGTTTCTTTGCCGCTGTTTTTTCTTCTAACATCTTCTTGCGTGCGCCAATGTGAAGAGCAATTGTTTTTGGGCAAATAAAATAGGCAATATTATTATACCTTTATTATAATATAGAGAAAATATTGCAGTTATTACTGATTCTGGAAATGCTCAAAATCGTAATTTTGGGAAAGAGTTGATCATTTATTTACAATGTTAAAAAATATTTTTCGATCATTTTTATTGCAAATGTTATAAGTAGTATTCCAACAGTCCCAAAAGAATTTGAACTATATCACTTCATTTGCAATGAAGAATAAAATCGATATGACATTATTTCTGAGTATTTTTTGTGGATATACCTAACAATAAGTTTCAAAAGCTTTACACTTATCACACAACATTAATATATGCTTTTACTTATTGATAAGTGATCTGATGATTTATATTTAAAGTGTGGGATAAGTGTTAATAATAATTTAGTTCTGTAAACATATGAAACGAAACATTGAGTTTTAAAGAATTAGAAAATACTGAATGAATTGAATAAGATTCCGGAATCAGATTTTAGAATATTTGACGATCAAAGGGAATTATAATATATGAAAATTTAGTAATTCTTAAAAATCCCAGTAAAATTTCGAGGCGAATAATATTATAGCAGTGAAGGAATTTGTAAAAATCTATACACAAAATATAACAAAGCAAATTATGAGAAGTATGACAATATTAACAAAGCTAATAAGTTAAGGGTTATAAAGAAAGTGAATATCGAAAGAAACGTAATGATAATTTGAATTGAGATGAACGATTTAAAACACGGGGAGCCAGTAACCACACTTATTTGGTTTAGTGTCGTTATGTCAGTTAACTTATTAACTTAATTCAATTTGAATGGTATATTTGAAACTGTTTGTATCTCTTATACATAGTCTTTGTTTTCATAATTTTTATAACTTTATATTGAAAGTCATACATTCAAGTTTATTAAATCAAGAATTGAAATTCCAATATATATGGGTTGGTTTGCAAAGCATCTTTAGACTGTGAAAACGTAGTGCAACTATATTGTCACGAAATATATTTCTGAATATAAAGTTAACGTATCACAAACGTTTTTAGAGCGTTTTTATATCTGAAACTAATTCCATATGTTGTCTATTTTTCTTATTTTTTTGTTGTTTTACACTATGCAGCTTTGTTTAACTTGAAAAAAGAGTTTTGAGTTAATTTTATTCGGAATTTATCATTTCGTTTTTATGTCAATGAAATCTTTGATGAACGGTCTCTATACGATTATAAAAAATTGTGTATCTTGTTAACATTTAATGCAAGTTTTATGTATTTCCTTACTGCCGTATAATGAACAGCATATTCCTCTTTATAATATAACGTTGACAAAAGATTCGAGTTTGTTTGCTTTTCTTTAGAGCTAATGACAAATTTATGTGACAGTGATTTAATAGCTTTGGATATTAAAAATAACTTCAATAGTATATTCACAATATTTTACTAAAATTGATTATCAGATCAGGATACTGAGATTTGTCAAAGTTAAGGAGCTCGAGGATATCATATGGTAATACATTTGAGTAAAGCCCGTCCACATAAGTTATTTGCATGGAAGTACATTAAGTAGTTGGTAGGCTATATGTATCATAGTCTGGCAAATATGTTGTGAGGTTTCCTGAGCACACGAGCAGGCGCGGAGGATTCCAAGAAGCGGTGCCCGCGTGGGTTCGTTACCTGTTGTGTTTTTTCCGCGCCTGGTCGTCGGCGACTTGTTAATGGGAGTGGGGATGAGAGCGGGATGCGTCCCCCGCACTTCGGAAAGTGCTGCCGTTCGTAACCTCGTAGAGGGACCGCTCGGGCTGCTGTACGTCATGCCGCGCTTAGTACGTTTTGTGTTTTTGCTTTGTTTGGCGTCCCCTTCCCAGATATGGAGAGCGACTGACCAAGGGCTTTCTCGGTGGCGCCTTCGGAAGTCAGGTTCGCGGCCCGGGGGTCTGACCCTCCCGTCGTTGACGGAGACCGTGGGGCAGGCCGACATCTCTGTGTGTGGTTGCTTGGGTGGGTCTTTCTGTGCGAGTCTTTTTGGAGTGTTTTAGAGCGCAGCTCTTAGGCGCCCGTTTCCGGCTCGAGCGGCGTCGCCGTCGGCGTAACCGCCCGAGGTCACGTGACCTGGGAGGCCACGTCACTGATGACGTCATCGGCCTCCGCATCGTCATCGTCATCAGTGACGTGGCCTCCCAGGGGGTCACGTGACCGCCCGAGGTCACGTGATGATGATGACGATGACGATATGGATGCCGATGACGTCATCAGTGACGTCACTGATGACGTCATTGGCATCCGCATCGTCATTGCCATCATCACTGATGACGTCATCAGTGACGTCACTGATGACGTCATGGCATCCGCATCGTCATCATCATTGATGACGTCATCAGTGACGTCACGTGACCCCCTCCCCCGAGGTCACTTGCCCCCCCCCATACGCTTCCCTCCTCCTCCCCAAGAGCTGCGCTCTAATTCGGCGTTACAGGGAGTTGTAAACGGCATTCACTTTTTGTTTGTTTTACCAGTGTTCTCTCTGATTGGCCACGAGAAGACCTTTTGGGATTGGTCGTTAAACACGCGGGAGAATGGAGGGAACTTATATAAGCGACCGGAGAAGGGGTCGGAGGGCTTCTTAGTCCATGGAAAGCGTCATGTAACTTTCTACTGTTTTGTCTTGTAAACACATTCCTCCTTCTCATCATCGACTGTTGTGTCCCGTCTCGAAATCCTTGGTCTCCACGAGCTGACGACCCACCGCCTCTGTCTTTGGGCATCTTCACCGACGCAATCCTCACGGAAGAGAAACGAACAAACTTCACTTCTTTATTACTTTCTTTTGGTTATCTGTATGTTAATAAGTCGTTCCTCATCTAATTCTTTTTTCCATCATAAAAACACACATATCGGAAACCATTTGAACTCTAATTTTTGTCAACTTTAAAATTGCATCCAAAGACAATCTTGGAGTCATAAGAAACCGACATGGATCTATGTAATTCTTCCTGACATACATCACAAAATGTTTCATATACATCTGCAAGTAATAGCACATTTTCTTTGATATAAAAACTCAAAATATTCACCTAGTGTTTTTAAATATAATAACGTGGCTTTATAAACGGTTAATACCCTGTTCATGTTGTTCATCGTTTATTTTATTTCCAGTTATCTTGCAATGTGATATTTTGTAATGATTTTTTAAAAGTATATTTAAAAAAGATCGATGTCATTATATGTGAATAGACTTTTTGTTTGTAACAGTATGCCATCTTTGAGATAATATTGGTCTCTTTTAATTGTTTTTTGGATAGGTTTGAAGCAACTATCATTTGATCTTTGGTTCACCAAATTCAAAGCTGTCTAGAAATCTTAATTCAATGATTTTTTTTTTACTATCCAGTGTTATTATTTTAAAAATTATGTTTTTTTTTTTCGTTGTCTTGTCATCTTTGTTTTCAAATTTTTTCAAAGCGAAATTGATGTAAGTATGTCTGATGCGACGACAGGGAAAGAGTTAGTAACTGCGCCACTCTACACTACACAACTGCCCCCCCCCCCCCCTTTAAAAGCAAATGAAGCGTTTGAAGAGCCAGAATAAAATCCGCTGTCTAACGGGCACCAACAAAACCGACTGGTAAAATACCTACAGGCAGGTGCCCTGCAGCGTGGTTTTCGCATTCTAAGATAAAAACCAGCTTTGTGTTTGTTCTCACCTATGATGTTTATATTAAAAGAAGCACTTACACCTAAATAAGGGTAATGGCGCAAGCTAGTTGGTGAACGATCATACTTTTACCTGTACTCATAAACCCACAGACAAAGAAACAAACGAAGAGAAAGAAAATATATGACAACACAACGACGCCCCCTTTTTCTTCCTCTTCGTTTGTTTCGTTGTCTCCGGGTTTTTTAACCCCAAGTATATTAACATCGAAGCTGCTACTTATTTCCCGTGTTGTTTCAAACAAAACCTCGGGGGTCCGACGATGAATATTTTATTATTAGGTTTTCTACCAATGTACAGTTTACATTTGACTTTTTGATGTCTTGGACATCACCATGCCACAAGCGAATTTGACTAGCTTGCACTTGACGTAGCCGTTCCTAAATGTAGCTGGAAATCACTTTTATGGCGCGCTGGCATAAAAAAAGAGGCTCCGTTATTGTTTTATTTCAGCCCTGAATTACTCGATCATTTTCGCTCGGAAAATACTTTGCCATCTCTAGTCTCAACCAATTGAATAGGTTATGCCTCTTTCGGAATCTCTTCTTTGCTAAGCCGATTTCAGCTGTCCACAGTATGTTCAGTATTTACGCCATGCAGACTTGATGTTATTTTTTATTAAATAAAATCAAATTTTTTAAAGTTTTCTTCTCTTTTCTTTTACAGATGGATTGGACCATGCAGACTCACCGAGTTCCTTACCTCAAGATGTGTCTAGTAATTGTTAGTGTATTGATGTTCCTCTGGGTCATAATAGCTGAGCGGAAAAATAGAGATTGCTCTAAAAATCTTGACGTCGAGGTTGGTTCCCCCAATCATAATAATAAGAACTCCGCCAGGAGCAGAAATAAAAGATTACCGCGCCTCCAGACAACCATGAAAGTCACAACATTAAGGACTATGTCCTTTACCCACCCAATTTATGCATGCTAAAAAAATTCCTCGACTCAACTGGACTACTTGATCGTGATCTTCTCTGACCAAAAACTTTGATCGGAGGAATGCCATTCGTGAAACCCTGGGCCTCTGAAATCAAGGAAAAGTCAAATAGTCGTACAGCATTTCTTCTAGCGAGGACAGAAAATGACAAGGGTGCAGCGCGCGATTGAGAGTGAGGTCTTACCTGCACGCCGACATTATCCAAGGGACGCACATCGACCACTACCGAAATTTAACTTTGAAGGCAAAGATGATGATGAGGTGGGTCCTGTATTACATGTGT